>PVKS010000799.1:0-112971 GCA_004027875.1 Aplodontia rufa | reverse complement strand
TATATATATACTTTGGTTATTGATGGTCTGATAATGTTTCCCTCTCATTTGTATCTCTATATACTCTTAATAAAAAAAAATAAAAAAATAAAAAGCTGGGTAGGGGAGGGAGCATACTGCAGTTGCTATAACCACTTTCCTCCTACCCTGACCCTAATAAGTAGACTAAGATTCCAGTCCTGGTTTTGCCTGGGATCGAGAAGCACCTCTGGCACCAGATAAGTCTCAGATTGGTCAGAGTTTGTGAATTTGTCTACCACATCAGCCTTTGCAATACAGTAATTTACAAATGTGGAATTTGTCATGTTTTTCCCTTACTTAAAAATCACCTGATAGGATCTTTAATCACATCTACAAAATGCCTTCACAGCAACCCCTATAATTTCACTAGATAACTGAGGGCTGTAGCCTACTCAAGCTGACACTTGAGTGTCACAAACCACTGAAGATGTTTGAAGAATGGAGCCCACAAACCAGGCACAGGGCAGCAAACCTGTAATGCCTGCAACTTGGGAGGTTGAGGCAGGAGGATCATAAGTTCTAGGCCAGCTTCAGCAACTCAGTGAGGCCCTATCTCAAAATAAAAATGAAAGGGACTAGAAATGTAGCTTAGTGGTAGAGTGCCCCCGGGTTCAATTCCAGTTCTGCAAAGATAAATAGATAGATGATTGATAAATAGATGATAGATAGATACCCACAATTGACCAGCTTCTCTTTGATGGTCAAAGTAAATAGATCAAAATCTTTACCTAAGCATTGATGAAAATAGAGAGTCAGCTAGTGACAAGTGATCAACTCCACTTATTTCAGCTTTCATCAGTGAACTCCCTGCCTGTATATGCTGTTAAATGACCATAATAAATAGCAACAAGAATTTCCTCTGTCTCTAAAAGCGGCCATCAACTGATTTAAAAAATAAGAACTGGCCACATAAGAAAAGTGTCCTCATATGTGGTGGCTCTATAGGCCTCACATATCTTCTAGCTTATGCAAAGTATAAGGGCTTATTACCTCTTTGAGCTGGACTCTGGACTTCAAATAATGTACCATAATATTATTCAACATTTTCTGGAAGTTACATAATGTTACTGAGTTATTTTAAACCTGAAGTTTACTAAAGAATTCTGCATGTGAATTACTAAAAGATTGGATTTCCGCTTTGTCTGTGTCTGTAGGATTAATTATTTCTACTAAATTTGAGACTTCATAGTTCTTCCCCTATTCACTTAACACAACAAATACTCTAAACACAAGATCTACAGTCAAGACACTCCCAGTCAAATGAAAGAGCAAACCATGTAAGAAACAATGTAATAGAAGTAAGTACAAAGTAAAATCCCATTTTACTAATTTTGGCTCATTCCCATAAACATTATTTGCTTCTGTTTTTCACTGAATAACTATCCAAACCAGCTTCATCTTAACAATAAATTTAATAAGCATGTTTATATTTTTGGTCCAAATTGTGATTTGTATTTGATAGCATCAGATGACACCTTAGGACTGCTCCTTTTTAGGTTTAACTGCTTAATTGCTATTGCAGGTTGAATGGTGGTCCCCAAAAGAATATGCCGAAGTCCTAACCCATACAAACTGTGAATGTGATCTTATTTGGAAAAAAAGCCTGTCCAGCAGCACCTACTATGTGGCCTAGGGTGTGCCAAGCAGAACTGAGTGAAACGGGCAGAGAAGATTGTCCCATGGGGATTCAAGTCAGAAATACAGAGGCAGTGCAATTCTCCTTCCCTAAGTCTGAAAGCTCACATTCAATTTAAAAAGAGTGGAGAAGCTGAATAGGCTGAAGTGATTACTCAAGGACAGGCTGGAGTGATTACACTCAAATGGAGCATGCGAGACCTGCAGAGGTCAGCTCTCCTGCCCTGTGAGTAAAATTTTTGAAAGTCTCAGGATATCCAGACTCCCAGCAGAAATTGGCATGTGCCTGCCCCTAGGAGGTATGTTGACCTCTCCAGAGGAGATACCATCTAACAAAGCCCCTAAAGCCAGATTAGAGCTAAGCCCCAGCCACCAGAAGTCCTCCACTTAGAACTCTGCAGCAACCCCACCCTGGGAACACATTCAATCTGCTGTGTCTCAACAAATAATTGGCAGTACTTCCCATTCCATACTTCCTTGTACTGGTGAGAAAGGAAGGTGAAAGCTGTTTCAACCTGCTTCAGTTTCAGGCCACTCCGGTTGGCAGCTCAGTGAGCAACACAAAAAGAAGAGAGGTTAACAACCCCTAGTCCTTGTGTGCTCCCTCTCAAGCTTACGTGTGTCCCCTCTCTCTCTCTCTCTCTCTCTCTCTCTCTCTCTCTCTTTCTCCCTTACTCCCTCCCTTGCAGGATGATCCATCCTTGTTGATTGTTTTCACAACCTCAGTGGAGAAGATTCTTTCATTTTTCATCAAGAATCTTTTTTCTTTTTTTTTTTTCTGTGTATTTGTGTGTGTTCTTGCTGTGCTGATTGATTCGTAGAAATACGGAGACAGTGCAGTTCTCCTTCCCTAAGTCTGAAAGCTCACATAAACAGTACAAAAAAAAAAAAAAAAATGCTTGGCTTTATTTTGTTTTGTTTTGTTTTGCTTTGTTTTGTTTTTGTTTGGTTGGTTTTTTTCTGTTTTTTCTTTCTCTCCTTTCATCTCCTTCTAACAGCTAAATTCTCTTGTTCTCTCCCTCTTTATTTTGCTTTTTATTTTTTCTTCTCTTTATAGTCAACACTTGCTACATCTTTTCTGTTTCTCTCTGTTCACATTTTTTAACATTCTAAACTTTCTTTTAAAGTTTTCTTATAGGGCAATATGGGGGTAATTCTGGTTTAAGAACATATGCATATCATATTGTTACTTTATATGCATCTAAAATTGTGCAATATCAATTCCTTAATAAAAAAATTTTAATCCAGTTTTCTTATACATTTTCTTATCACATTTTCTCTTAACTATTTTTTTCTCATCTTTTAGAACCATTTGGTTTATATAACTCCTTTCCCCAACATTCATGTTGCTGCAGTTATTACTGCTGTGGATGACACATTTGACACCTGCTATTTAATGCCAGATCTAGTTCACAGCTATTTATTATTTTCGCTGTGGAGAATCCCATACCCCACCATTCCTATTTTTGTGGTATTTAGTGTTATAGATGTTATAGTAAGCAAGACCAGGCATTTATTTTAATTCTGCATATTGTCTGTTTTGGTTGTTGCTATTGTTTGTTTCCCCCCTTTTCTATGAGAATGCTGGGACATGACAAGTTCATTGGGTAGAGACTCTGCTGCTAAGCTAAACCCAACCTAGAGACAGTGTACCCTGCTCCATACACAAATTAACAACAATCAAATTTAAGTGATATTTTAATACAAAAAAAATGAATTTAAAAACAGCACCCAACTATACGGTGTTTGTAAGAGATTTGCATTATAGGCAAAGATAGCCACAGGCTAAAAGTGAAAGGATAGAAATTGTGAATGGATCCCAAAACCAAACAGGAGTAGCTACTATCATACCCAACAAAGCACACTCAGACAGACTGCAGTATAATAATATACAGTGATCTCAACACACCTTTCTTACAAATAGGTCCTCTAGACCTAAATTCAGTAAAGAATCTTCAGACCTAAAAAATACTGTAAATCAAATTGACTCAATACACTTTAGTAATATTTCATCCAACAACAGCTAAATACACTTTATCCTCAGCAGTTCATGGAGCCTTCTTCAAAATAGACCATATTTAAGGCCACAAAGAAACTCTTAGCAAATACAAAAAGGAAAAATAAAAGAAATGACATAATTCTTTGCATCTTATGAGATCATAATGGAATGAAATTAGAAATCAATACCAAAGAAAAACTATATAAATACCTGAATACTGAATAATAAATTTTTGGCTCTTTTGGCCCCAGCCATCAGACACTTAGGACACCACCAGGAGGACCCCCGCCCAGAGCAGCCTCTGACTACCCAACACCCCACGTGCCAGTCTGGACCTCTTTTGGTCCTCACTGGCATGCACTCAAGACACCACTAGGAGGACCTCCATCTGGAGCAGCCCCTTCCCAGGACCTACTGGAGGAGGATCCCCATCCAGAGAAGCCCCTGCCTATCCGACACCCCATGTGCAGGTCAGGACCTCTTTTGGTCCCAGCCGACAGGCACTCAGGACACCCCAGGTAACAGCCCCTGCCCAGCTGAAGGTCCGACCCAGGCTCTTCTGATCCAGGCCCCAGCACATGCCCAGGGCCAACTGGAGGAACATCCTGGCCTTGACCAGCCCCCAGCCCAGGTCTCTCCTGGTCCTGGCCTGGCAGGCATCCAGGACAACTCAGGTTCAGATCTGCAATCTTGAGCCTAGATCCAAAAGGTGGAAGCACAACAAGGACCCAGGCAGAAGCATCAGAAGAAGGTGATCATCAAAGAGTGAGTGGCTAATTCAACTCTCTGACTTGTAAGGAAAAACCACCTGGATAACTGCCTACCTTCCCCACAGGGAATCTCAATTCAGAGATCCAGAAAAAGCTTTTCAAAAATGAAGAATCAAACTAGGAAAGGTTCACCTCAAACCCACAACTTCCCTAAAAAGGATGCCATGAATAGGGACCAAGATTAAAACCTTGAAAAAATCATCAATGATCTGATTACTAAAAGGAACAATGAACTAAAAGGGACTAAGTGAGAAAACTCAACAGATGAAAAACTCTATTATCAAAGAAATAGGCATACTCAAAAATGAAATAAAAAAGCTAAAATCTGCAGTCCATGACCTGAGAGGAACAATGGAAGAATTTAAAATAGACAAACTTCTATAGAAAACAGAACCTCAGCTCTTGAAGAAAGAACTTCTGACAATGAAGATAGTCTGAGTAAGCTTGAGCAAATGGATGACAGAAAAGAAAAAGACACACAAAACACGAACAATTTTTAAATGTCTGGGATGATATGAGAAGAAACAATATAAGAGTAATTGGTATACAGGAAGAAATCAAAATGCAAACTAATGGGATAAGGAACATTCTCAATGAAATACTTAAAGAAAAACTTTCCCATATAAAAATAGACTCAGCTATGCTTATCCAGGAAGCTTATAGGACACTCAACAGGCCTAATCAAATGAGAAGCCACCAAGACACATCATATTCAAAAGGTACAACAGGGAAATCAAAGAAAGAATATTAAAAGCTGCAAGAGAGAAATGCCAAATCACATTCTGAGGCAAAATGATAAGAATCACATGTGATTTTTCAGCTCAGACTCTGGAAGCAAGATGATCTTGGAAGGATATCTTTCAATGTCTGAACGAACACAATATGCAGCCAAGAATACTATACTCAGCAAAATTCAGTTTCAAATTTGAGGGAGCTTTTCATGATAAGATCAAACTTACAGCATTCGTGAAAGAAAACCAGCATTGCAAAGAATCCTCAAAGATAAACTCCAGATAGAAGAACAAGCAAACATTTCGCAAAATCCACAAAGGAAATTCAAAAAAGGTACATGCTATCAATAGACAACCAATACAACACAGAACTTATTAATAAAATGCAATGACTATAAACCACAACCACATAACTATTCTAACACTGAATGTGAATGGTTTCAACACACCAATCAATAGACATAAACTAGGATTTGAATCAAAAAAACAAAACCCAACAATATGCTGCTTACAGGAAACCCACCTTACAGCCAATGACATCCACAGATTGAGGGTGAAAGGATGGGGAAAAAATCTACCAGGCATATGACCCAAGAAAGCAATCTGGAGTTGCAATTCTTATATCTGACAAAGTGGGCTTCAAATATAAATTAATCAGAAGGGTTAAAGAAGGCTACTACATCCTAATACAGGGAACAATACAACAGGAAGATACCACAGTAAATATATACTCTCCAAACACCAATGCCCCCAACTATGTGAAAAAATTATTCCAAGACATAAAACCACTTGTGAACCTCAACACGATAGTACTAGGAGAATTTAATACTCCTCTATCACCAATAGACAGATTATCAAAGCAAAAAATTAAAAAAAAAACACTGAAGAGCTCTCCAGTCTAAATAACACCATAAATCAAGCAGACTTAACAGACTAGAATCTACAGAATATTCCACCACAAATTGGCAGAGTATACCTTCTTCTCAGCAGCACATGGATCCTTCTCCAAAACAGAGCATATTCTAATTCACAAAGGAAATCTTAGCAAATATAAAAAAGTAGGTATTATTCCATGTATCCTATCAACCATGATGCCATGACCCTAGCAATTAACAGCAAAAATCATCACAGAAAACATACATATATATGGAGATTGAATAACACCCTACTAAATGAAGAATGGATCCAAGTTAACATGAGAATAGAAATTAAGGAATTTTTGGAAGAGAATGAAAATGAAGACACACATTGAAACTCTGGGACAACATGAAAGCATACTTTTTTTATTGGATATTGACAAAGCAAGCCAAGGCTGATGCCAGTTCATGATTTCCCCCCTTTGCGTTCTCCCTGATCCCATGTTTCCCTTACTTTACCCCCATATTAGTTGGGCTTCTCATGGATGTCAAAGGTTCTCCACTGGATTGATAACCCCCCTATTCCCTCCCTCCAGCTGCCTTGATATCCCCCTAATCCCTCTCCTCCCTGCTACCCTCCCTTCATCCCCCAGTGTCATAGCCATGGTTCCCCCTGCTCATGTAAAAATTCACCCATGTTGAGGTTATTATTACTTTAGCCAACTTTCAATTGGTTTCTGATTATATTCTAGCTTCCACATATGAGAGAAAATATTCAGCCCTTGAGTCTCTGAGTCTGTAATATTTCACTCTGCATAATTTTTTTCATCTCCATCCATTTGACTGCAAAGCTACTATATCGTTCTCTCTAATAGCAGAGTAGACCTCCATTGTATATATGTACCACAGTTTTTGAATCCACTTGTCCAGTGAGGGGCATCTGGGTTGGTTCCATAGTTTAGCTATACTAAATTGAACTGCTATAAACATTGATGTAGCTGTATCTCTATAATAAGCCAATTCTAGCTCTTTTGGGAAAATATCCAGGAGTAGGATAGCTGGATCATAAGGTAGTTCCAGTCCTAGTTTTTTTTGAGGAGTCTCCACACTGATTTCTAGAGTGCTGTACAAGCTTGTCATCCCACTAACAGTATGATGGTGTTCCTTTCTTCCCACAACCCCTCCAGCATCTGTTATTGTTCATATTCATTTTTGCCACTTTGACAGGAGTGAGGTGGAATCTTAGTGAAGTTTTGATTTGCATTTCTCTGATTGCTAATGATGTAGAACATTTTCTCATATATTTATGGACTTCCTCCATTGACAAGTTTCTATTTAGTTCCCCAGTCTATTTATTAATTGGATGATTTGTGGTTTCAGTGTTCAGTTTTTTGAGTTCTTTGTATATTCTGCAAATTAGCCCTCTGTCCGAAGAGTAGCAGGCAAAGATTTTCTCCCATTCTGTAAGTTCTCTCATGACACTCTTAACTAAAGCATTCTTAAGGGGAAAATTTACAGCACTGAGTGTCTACATTTAAAATCAGGAGAAATCCCAAACAAATAAGCTTATGCTCTACCCCAAATCTCTACAAAAGGAAGAACAATCTAATCCCAAAGCCAGCAGATGACAGGAAATAATCAAGATCAAAGCTGAAATCAATGAAATTGAGAACAACAACAACAACAAAAAAAAACAATAAAAAGAATCAATGAAACAAAGAGCTGATTCTTCAAAAAAATAAATAAAACGGACAGACCCCCTAGCTAATCTAACTAAAAGAAGGAGAGAATAAAAGCAAATCAATAAAATCACCAACAAAAAGGGGGTGATCACCACCAACCCCACTGAAATCAAAGAAATTATCAGAACATATTTTGAAAAACTACACTCCTTCTAAATCAGATAATCTGGAAGATATGAACAAATTTCTAGACACATAAAACATCCCCAAATTGACACAGGATGAAATCAAAATCCTAAACAGCCCAATAACAGGCACTGAAACCCATATAGCAACAAAAAGTCTTCCAAAGAAGAAAAGCCCAGGACCTGATAGACTCCCTGGTGAGTTTTAACACACCTTTGAAAAAGAGCTAACACCTCTCCTTATCAAGCTATTCCAAGAAATTGAAAAAGAGGGAACCTCTCAAACACTTTTTATGAAGCAACAATAACTCTGATTCCAAAGCCCAATAAAGACACATGAAAAAAAGAAAACTACAGACCAATATCCCTGATGAACATATATGCAAAAATCCTTAATAAAGTCCTTGCAAACCACATTCAAAAACACATCAAGAAGATATTTCATCACAATCAAGTGGGCTTCATTCCAGGTATGCAGAACTGGTTCAAAATGCACAAAAGTGATTCATCACTTAAACAGAATTAAGGACAAAAATCATATGATCATCTCAAGAGATGGAGAAAACGCCTTCGATAAAAACCAGCACCCATTTATGCTCAAAACACTAGAGAAAATAGGGATCAAAGGAAGTTATCCTAACTTTGTGAAGGCCATATATGCCAAACCCTCAGCTAGTATAGCACTAAATGGAGAAAAGGTGCGAGCATTTCCACTAAATTCAGGAACAAGACAAGGCTGTCTTCTCTCACCACTTTTATTCAATATAGTTCTTGAGACCCTGGCTGGAGCAATCAGGTAACAGAAGGAAATCAAAGGGATAACAGTAGGAAGGAAGGAAGTCAAACTATTCCTTTTTGCTGACGACATGATCTTATATCTGGAAGATCAAAAAACTCCACCAGAAAACTGCTAGAGCTTATAAACAGATTTGGCAAAGTAGCAGGCTACAAGATCCACAGCCATAAATCAAAAGCTTTCCTATATGCTAACAATAACAGGGCACAACAAGAAATCAGGAAATTGGTCCCATTCACAATATCCTCTAAAAGAATAAAATACTTGGGAATTAATTTAACAAGACCTCTATAATGAAACTTACTGAATAATGAAAACAGAAATTGAAGAAAATATGAGAAGATTGAAAGATATTCCATGCTCTTGGTTACGCAGAATTAAAATAATTAAAATGGCCATTCTACCAAAAGCACTATACAGATTCAATGCAATCCCCATCAAGAGTCCAATGTCATTCTTTACAGATATAGAAAAAGCAATTCTCAAATTCACTTGTAACAATAAGAAACTCAGAGCACCCAAAACATTACTAAGCAAGAAAAATGAAACAGGTGGTTCTGCAATACCAGAGCTGTAGTATTAAAAACAACATGGTACTAGTATCAAAATAGGAATGAAGACCAATGGAATAGTATAGAAGACTCTGAAACAAACCCACAAATCTTTAAATATCTGGTCTTTGGCAAAGGGAGTCAAAATATAACATGGAGGAGAGAAAGCCTATTCAACAAATGGTGCTGGACAAACTGGACAGCCACTTGCAGGAAGTTGAAATTAGATCCTTATCTCTCACCTTGCACAAAAATCAAATCTAAATGGACCAAGGAATTAGGAATTAAACCAGATGCCATAGAACTGCTAGAAGAAAAATTAGGACCAACAATTCAGCAAGTGGTAGTTGGCAAAGAATTCCTCAATAAGACTCCTAAAGCAAAAAACTTAGAATCAAGAATTAATGAGTGGGATCCCATTAAATTAAAAAGCTTTTGCTCATCCAAGGAATTAGTCTAAACATTAAAGATACAACCTTCAGAAAGAGAATCATGGCCTATGAACTCTCCAACAGGGACTAACAACCAAAATTTACAAAGAACTCAAAAAACTCAATAACAAAAACACAAACAATCCAATTAATAAATGGGCCAGAGAGCTAAACTGAAACTTCTCAACAGAGGAAATTGAGAAAGCCAATGAATAAATGAGAAAGTGTTCTAAATGACTGGTAATCAGAGAAATGCAAATCAAAACTACCTTAAGATTTCACCTCATTCCAGTAATACTAGCAAAGATGAAGAACACAAACAATAACAAATGCTGGAGGGATTGTGGAAAGATAGAAACACTAGCACACTGTTGGTAGAACTGCAAACTGGTCAAGCTGCTCTGGAAATCAGTGTGGAGACTCCTCCAAAAATTAGGGTTGGATCCACCATACAACCCAGCTATCCCTTTTCTGGGTATTTTCCCAGAGGACTTAGAATCAGCACATTACAGTGACTCAGCAAAATCAATGTTCACAGCAGCTCAATTTACAATAGCTAAAATTATGGAATCTACCCAGATGCCCCTCACTGAATGAATGGATCCAAAAGCTCTAGTCACTGTGTGTGTGTGTGTGTGTGTGTATACATACATACATATATATACACACACATATATACATTTATGTATATATGTGTATATATACACACACATACGTACATACGATACACACACACACAATGGAGTTCTACTCAACTATTAGACACAAAGATATTGCAGCCTTTAAAAGTAAATGGATAGCAATGGAAGAAATCATGCTGAGCAAAGTTAGCCAAACCCAGAGAGTCAAGGGCCAAATGTTTTCCTTCATTTGAGGAGGCTCGAACTAAACCCAGTCTTGGGGAAAGGTAGTCAAACTCATGTATTAGACCCATCAAAGGCATACCAACAACACATAATCTAAGGGAACCATGGACATGTAGGTGGGGGAAGGAAGAATCGAGAGGTGAGGGTGGGAGAGGTTGGAGGATAGGGAGGGATTTAGGGAGACAATCCACAATGTAGCCTATGTGTCAACCCCCTGAGAAGTCAAATGATGTTTATACTATCATTTATTCTGGAAAATTTACAAATAAGTATACACATACATATGTACACACACACACACACACATACATATTTATATCTCTTATAGGGGTGTTATAATATAGAAGAATCAAGAGACTGGGGAATGGGCATTGTGGGGGAAACTTTGATTTAAGACCAAATGCACATCATATTGTCACTTCATACACATTTAAGATTCTTTGACAACTCAACTGCTTAATAAAAATTCAAAAAACAGAAAAGAAAAACTATAGTGAAAAGCGAATCATAAGAAAAATGCAATATGTTAATATTTATGAGATATGTTTGCAAGATACTGCTTAAGATATTTGAATAAGCTACACTGCATGCCTTTACAAAAATGTAAATGTTTAATCCTATTGCAATTATATGTAAAAATAACAAGGAGTGATAGGAAGGGAGGAGAAGAGGAAATGCTGGAATTGAGTTAAAGCAAGATACACTTAAAGCATTTATAAGTATGTCACTATATATACTATAGTTATATATATATATACACACATATATATATATATAAATGTTCTTCACAGGTACAAGAATTATGTCACTGTACTTGGATATTTTAGGAAAAAATATAGGACCAAGAAAGAGAGACAAGGGATCTGGGGAATGGGAGGAGGGAAGTAGAGTGTACGGGGTGGGGATATTGACTAAATTGTTTTGCTGTATTGTGTGCATCTATGAATATGTAACAACAAATCCCATCATTACGTACAACTATAATGCACCAATAAAAAAATCAGAAAAAAAGGAAAACAAAATACGTTTTTGAATAATGAACGTGTGATAGAAAAAATAAGGGAGAAATTTAAAAATTCTTAGACTTAAACAAAAATACTGATACAACATACCATAAGTTTTGGGACACTATGAAGGCAGTTCTAAGAGAAACGTTTATAACTATGAGTGCTTATACAAAATCAGAAAGATCCCAAATAAACAACCTAATGATACATCACAAGGCCCTTGAAAAACAAGAACAAACCAATTCCAAAATCAATAGAAAGTAAGAAATAATTAAGAGCTGAAATTTACACAATAAAAAATAAAAAACATGCAGATCAGTGAAATGAGGAATTGGTTCTTTGAAAAGATAAGCAAGATTAATAAAACCTTATCCAAATAATTAAAAAGAAAAAGAAAGAAGTCCCAAATAGATAAAATTAGAGATGAAAAAGGAAAAACCACCACAGACATCACAGAAAATCAGAGGATCATTAGGGACTATCTGGAAAACTTATACTTCAATAAACTGGAAACTCTGAAGGAAATGGATACATTTCTTGACACATGACTGGCCAAAATTGAATCAAGAGGACAGAGAAAAACTTAGATCAATAAGATAGAAGCAGTAATAAAAAAAAATCTTTCAACAAAGATAAGCCCCAGCCAAGAGGGATTCTCAGTTGAATTCTACCAGAATTCTAAAGAATGAATGACAATGCTCTTCAAATTAGTCCATGAATGAGAAAGAGATAGAGTATTTCCAAATTCATTCTATGAAGTCAGTATCACTCTCAAATCAAAACCACATAAAGATACATCAAGAAAATTACAAGCTAATATCCCAGATAAAATTAGATGTAAAAATCCTTAATAAAATATTAACAAGTTATATTCAACAACATATTAAGAAGATTGTACATGATAACCAAGCTTTGTTTATCCCAGCATTTCAAGAATGACTTAACATGTACAAATCTATAAATGTAATTCACCACATAAATAAAACTATGGACAAAAATTACATAGTCATATCAACAGATGCAGAAAAAGCCTTTGACAAAATTCACCACCCATTCATGATTAAAACAAAAAACTAAAAAAACAAGGGATAGAAAGAACTTACCTCAATATCATAAACGTTATCTATAACAAACCTAAAGCCAACATCACAGTGAGTGAGGGAAATCTAAAAGCATTTCCTTTAAAATCTGAAACAAGACAAGATCGTCTACTCTCAACACCACTATCAATACAGTACTAGAAATTATAGCCAGAGTAATTAGGCAAGAAAAGGAAATAAAAGGGATAAAAATAGAAAAGGAAGAAGTCAAATTATCACTGTTTGCAGATATGATCCTATATTCAGAAGATCTAAAATGCTCTACCAAAAGACTGCTAGAACTAATAAACAAATAATTCAGCAAACTAGCATGTTACAAAATCAACACACAAAAATCAATATCTTTCCTATATACCAATATGAATCTGCTAAGAAATCAGGAGAACAATCCCATTCACAATAGCCTAAAAAAAAAATACCTATGAATATATATAACCAAGAAGTGAAAAACCTCAACAATATAAAATACAGGACATTGAAGAAAACACAAGAACATGGAAAGACCTCCCATGTTCATGGACAGGTTGAATCAATGTTGTTAAAATGACCACACTACAAAAATCGTTATACAGATTCAATGAAATCCCTATCAAAATATCAATGATATTCTTCACAGATCTAGGGGGAAAAAAACAGTCCAAAATTTCATTTGGAAGAATAAAAGACCCAGAATATCCAAACTAATTATAAGCCAAAAAACAATGCTGAAGGCATCACAATTCCTAACTTCAAATTATACTATAGAACTATAATAACAAACTGCCTAGTACTGGCATAAAAGCAGACACATGGACCAATGACACAGAGACAAACCCACACAGGAACAATCATCTGATCCTTGACAAATGTGCCAAAAACATACACTGGAGAAAAGACAGCCTTTTTAGCAAATGGTACTGGAAAAAATGGCTATCCATATGTAGAAGAATGAGACTAGATCCTTATCTCTCACCCTGCATTTAAAAATCAACTTAAAATCAATCAAAACACAGGAATGAAACCAAAACCTATGAAACTCCTAGAAGAAAATATAGGGTCAACACTTCAACAAATAGGCACAGGCAAAGATTTTTTTTTTTTTTTGAGAGAGAGAGAGGGACAGTGAGAGAGAGAGAAAAAGAGAGAAACAAATTTTATTTAGTTTTTCATGTGACTTTCATCGCTCCAACACTTCATTGCTACGAGGTTCCCCTCAGAGAAAAGAGCATGACCCAGAGTCCAAATTGAAGAGTCTTTATTAGCCAGCCTGTGACTGTCTCCCTCAGCAAAACATCAGAGAAGAGAGCAGCCCCGATCCTCTTTTTGCAGGGTGTTATAAAGGCAAAAATCATATCCTATTTGGCACAACGGGTCTGCAGGTGCAGTAAGCAAGTGCAATTACAGAAGCTAACCATGCAGTTAGAACAGTGAAGCAAGAAGCTACACCCTGTTTTCTTAAAATTGTAACGAAGTACATTTTGTGAGTGTGGACAGTTCCCTGTTACAGTTTTTTATTTTATGCTTTAAGATGGCTTCTTTTCGGTTAAGGCTGAAGCCCTGTCACAGTTGTGGATGTGGTGCTGTGGTTAGAACCCATATCCTTAAGCCTGCCAGCCAAGCGTGTAACTGCTTGGCCACCACTCCAGTCCCAGGCAATGACTTTTAAAATTCAGGGAATAATGCCAAGAATTTCAGGGTGACAATCAGATGTCAATCATCAGAGCCAGAAAAAGGTAATGACTCTGTCCAAACTGGGAATATTGGAAATAGTAGTTTGAATGACAATTTAACCAGTACCCATTTGAACATCTGATGCCTGCACCTTGATGTCACATAAACAAATCATCTAAATTTTCAGTATCAGTGAGAAGAGTCCAGAATTGGTATCAGTAGCCAAAGAAAACTCTTGCCCTTCTGCCTAGTGACTTTCCATCCTGGCCTTCCCACCCTCCCTTATCCCTTCTCCTTTCTCATGCAGATTTTCCTTTGCAACTAATAGTTACTCTCACAGGGATACTCAATAGTCAGGAAGCTCTGACCCTTGTGGCCAGTAACTCAAAGTGCATCATCTTAACAAGAACTGCACAGCACACATAATAAAATTCAAATAGCTGTGAAACAAACAAAAAAAGAAATGTATTTCGTCCATCTCACTACTATTGAGATTTTTTTAAAAACTTGTTTGTAGGGAAAGGGGACATAAATGTCATCAAATTGGTAGACATTTCAGCCCAATAAAATAAAGAGATATAAGAAGAAACAGGATAACACTAATGGATAAGGAGGGAAGGAGCAAGAGTGAACAGTACCCATTTATGTTGATCAAATGCAGTTATTCAGGCTTAATAATTTTAATTGCGATTTTGTTAAAAATACATTGTAGTTCATTATGGGTAAGAATCATTAAAACAAGTAAAAGTTCTAGGATTGAATCAAACCCAAAATCAAAGTCAGCAGCTGGGACAAAATTATACAGGGTTGAGGGAGACACTCTCATTGGTATCAAGATATAATGGACTCTTGTCATCTTTATTGGGCATCTGCTGTATGTTAGACTCTCTTCAGGCAGTTGTAAACAAGAAAAACCAATCCCCCAACCTCTCCAGGGCTTGCCTAAGGGTGTATTGAAAAATGGGAGCAACATAACCTCCCAGTGCAGCCTACGGAACCAAATGTTGTGCAGTTCTTACCGGACAGGTTATATTCACGTAAAAATGCTAATGAAATGTAAAGGACCCAAAGAGAAGTAAGGACACTCAGATCTCCTCAACTGTATTGTAACAGGATGAGTTTGTAGTACTTTCAGGAGTAAGTTTTTCCTTCTTTAAAGGAATTCAAGTACCTTTGTGCTGATGGAAGAGTTGATTGTGGTGGTGGTGGTTATACAAATTTGTACCTGATAAAATTGCAGACTAGTCACAAACACACATAAGTAAGTGCACGTAAAAATGGAGGAATCTGGAAAACATCTGTGGATGGCACCAATGTCAGTTTCCTGGTTTGATGCTATCTCTGGGGGTCGGGGGCAGATCTTGTCACTGGGGGAAACTTGGTGAAGAGTATACAAGACTTTTTGAACTATTTTTGCAACAACCTGTCCTGTTAATCTAGTTATTTAAAAAAAAAAAGAAAATTTAAGACTAAATCACATTATTATAACTTTGTAACTGATTCACTCAGGACAGAAGGTAGTTTGATTCTGGGACTGTGGGCAGAGTTCTAGCCACATCCCTAGAGGGAAGAAGGAAAAACTGTCCAGCTTCCTTGGCATCCTAGAAACGAAGAAACCAAGTCTCCTTCTTGGCAGCTCCTTTAACCAGACCCAATGCCCACACCAGAAGCACACATAAAAAGTCATGGTCAACACTGAACTCCAGCTCAGGAAATTCCTCCAGAATGCCTCTCACAGCCTGCTTGGAGCCTCCTCTGACATCACACATGGTTCTCAATTCCTTTGGCTTCTCATCTTGACTCCAGCTTTGCTTGTCACCCAGACTGGAGCTGGTCAGATTCCTGGCACTGATCTGAGACTTCATGGGACAAGACCTAGGCATCACTCCTCAGCCCCAAGTACTCTCGTGCCTCTTTAAAATCATGCTGAAGCCATGTGCCCTAGAGACCTCAGAGAGGTGTGGTGCCCTCTGGTTTCCTATTCATCCACACCAATGAATATTCTTTTTTTTTTTTTTTTTTTTTTTAGAGAAACAACTTTATTTAGTTTTTCACATGGCCTTAGTTGCTCCAACACTTAGTTGTGTACGTGGTGCTGGGGTTTAGAACCTGGGTCCTCGTGCTTGCCAGGCAAGTGCCGAAACCACTGAGCCACCGCTCCAGCCCCCCAATGAATATTCTTAACTGTCTTTGTTCTAGTTATAAGTTCTTCTAGCAACAACAGATTAATAATTTGACTTTGCAAGTGTATTTGCTCACTGGGACAGTAGAACTAGAGAAAATACCCAATGTTTATTATCATAGATATTACATCTCTCAGAATAAATAAATCAATTTCCACTCTGCCTTTAGCATGAGTCAAGTCCATTCTGTTAGGCCGGCTGGAGGCAGGGCTTCAGCTAGCCCACACTTCAGAGCATCATGGACCCTGGCTGGGGGCGTGCCTTCAGGCAAGACACTGAGGCCATGCCTGCTGGCTAAGGGACAGGGCAAAGGGCAACTTGCCCACGAAAAGAACAGCCAATTGGGATGCTGGCGGACAAGCTCCAATGGATTGATGGACGCACCAGCCAGTCTCTGAAGGACCATCCCCATCACGAACTTCTAGGTAGCCAGCAAAACCAGCTGCCTGGTGAAGGTCCAACGCCATTTTCCCTGCCTGCCCTTCTGGCCAGCTGCCACTTCCCATGCCCGCCCTCATCATGGCAGTGCAGGTGAAATTGGCCCGAGAGCAACAAATCCCAAAACACCCGTATCATTATCCTTTTTTCTGATTTTACACATTCCTCAGTGGAATGTAGCAGTTATAAATCCAGAGCAAGTGTGCCTAAATACTAGTTCTACTCTCCCCAGCTCTGGGACTTTAGACACTGCCATCTACTTGCTCTGGACCTAGGGCAAAAACTTCATCTCTCTGAGGCCCTTTCTGCTTCCCCATCTGTAAAGTGGGTATAATAACAAACTTATCTCACAGGGCTATTGAGAGCATTAAATAAAGTAATATATACAAAGCACATTGAGCACAGCCTGCTTGCAATAAGGGTTACAGAACAGCCATTATCACTACCTGGAAGTTATCAAATAAATTTTAAAGTCTGTACAACTAAGAGGCAGATCCCATACCGGTAAGAATTAGGTTAACCTCAACCAGGCACTAGTGAATCTGAACTGAAACATAAGCCAGCCTCAGAGATTTCTCTTGCCCACAAGACACTATAGAATTCATAGTTAGTTGGGTTGGTGATAAAGGCACAGACCAGAGATAAGTTTTGCCCTTCAAGTTCAAAACCACCTAACAAGTGATTCAGGCAGAGAAACTACCTGGTAGTTGCTCTGCTGCACTGATTCTCATATGGAAGAACAGGTGCAAAGACACTGCACATAAGGATACCTGAAAATATCCCAGGCAGCAGAGTTTTAATAATGCTTGGGAAAGACCCACATGCAATACTTTGCATGGTGTTAGACGTGACTGTTCTAAGCTCATCTCCGCAATTACAGATCAATCAACTATTCAAGCAAAGTTAACTGAAGGAACAGACAAATCAATCATTTCATTCAATTAAGTTGCAATTTTGGTAGAAGAGTTAATTTTGTGTTCCATCAAAACTGTTCAAACATATTAATACAATCTTAGCCTTTATGTATTATTTGCTCACCAAAAAATAAAATTGGCAGTTTACTCAGGAAAGGATACAAAAGTTAGAGACTAGTATCATTTCAAAAAAATTATGAATATAGAACAAAAACCAGGTTTGTATGAAATGAACTTAGAAAATCAAGCTATAGCACCTACCAGTATCATCACAATTATGGTTGCCCCAAAATGTGATCCTAACTAAAC
Organism: Aplodontia rufa; assembly: GCA_004027875.1. NCBI lineage: Eukaryota > Metazoa > Chordata > Mammalia > Rodentia > Aplodontiidae > Aplodontia > Aplodontia rufa. Next base: position 94,846 of record PVKS010000799.1, on the reverse strand, counting down.
TGCATAAACAAAAAACACTGAAGGTCGAGCACAGCCTAATTAATAAATACTAATGTAATGGCTAAATGAAAGAAAGTAATGGGGGTAATCTGACAGTAACACATTTAGGGTGATGACTCTCACTGATTCCCTTGAGTCCGTTGGCAGGGTGAGGGGGACTGCTGCAGCTGTTTCTCTGGAGAGACAGACATTGTGGAGATCTCTGTTTTTTCCCTGCCAAGGGTCTGTAGGCCCCAGGGGAGTTCCAAATGCAAAATCCCATAGGCATACTATGCATAGATCTTGAGAATTGGCAAAATAAAACCAGATATGGGGGAAAATGATAGAATTCCAAGGACTAATGTGGCCTAATACAACTCTCCTACCTTCCACTGGTAGAAGTATACCTATGCTGAGGGTTTGGAGAATGGAACTAGAACACAGAAGTACCAAATAATGGTCAGTATCGGTTGGGTGTATACTCTGTGCCAGATACTCTTCTAAGCTCTGTTGTTCCTTGACTCATTTAACTCTCAGGAGAGTGAGTGGTATTATCACTCCATTTTACAGAGGAGGATAGTGGGACACAAAGAAATTGAGTAACTTCTCAAGATCTGCAGTGAAAAAGTAGCAGAGTTGGGATATTTTATCTGAACAGAATTTATTTACTTTTTTACTTAAATACTTATTATGGGACCAAACAGAACTTCACCTAAATAATGTACTATGGGGCCAAATAATTAGCAAAGTAACCCATCAAGTTCCCTTCTAAGCTTTCTTAGCAATTGCCTATATCATTATAATTGATATACAAAGCACTGTCAGTGCATATGGCCAGGGCTGCTAAAAGGCACGGACTTAAGCCAGTGGAGCAAACCCACTGACATCCTTTTTTTCTCCCTATTGTGGTAAGAGCATTTGCCATGCCCTGCTCTCTTCACAAATTGTTTTAAGTATTCTAAATTAACTGTATAATTGCTATACAGCAGATTGTAGAGCTTACTCATCTTGCCTAACTAAACTTTTATGGATTTAGATCGATGGGATTAATAACTCCTGATTTCCTCTCTCCCAGCCCCTAGCAACTACCGTTCTATTCTTTGATACCTTATATAAAGGCCTCTGGGAATTATGCTCTATTGGTCTTTCTGTAACTTATTTCACTCAGTATAATGTCCTCAGTTTCACCCTTGTTGTTACATATTGCAGAATTCTCTCCTTTATTAAGAGCGAATAGTATTCCACTGTATTGTATACCCTACATTTCTTTATCAATAGATTCTTGGGTTGTTTCCACATCTTAGCTATTATGAGTAGTGCTTCACTGAACATGGGAGTGCTACTATCTCTTTGTGATCCTCATTTTAATTCTTTTGGATTAATACTCAGAAACAGGATTACTGGATTACATGCTAGTTCTATTTTAAATTTTTTTTTTTTTTTTTTTTTTTTGCAGGGCTGAGGATCGAACTTGGGGCCTTGTGTGTGCTAGGCAAGCGTTCTTACACCAAGCTAAATCCCCAACCCCCCTATTTTTAATTTTTTGAGGAATCTTTTGTACATTTATTTTTCTTAGCAATTGTACCATTTTACATTCCCTTCTACAGCGCTCAAGAGTTCCAATTTGTTCACATTTTTACCATTTGTTATTTTCTGTTTTTTAATAGTAGCTACCCTTACAGGTGTGAGTCCTTTTTAATATATCATAGCTGTCCTGACAACTATAAGGTGATAGGTCATTGTGGTTCTGATTTGCACTTTGCTGATGATTAGCAACACTGAGCAATTTTTGCATACCTGTTTGTGATTTATATGTTTTCTTCAGAGATTGGACCCTTATACCATACACAATCAGCAGCTGTATATGAATTAAAGTCTTAAACCTATAGCCTGAAATGGTAAAACTCCTAAAAGAAACAGGGGTGTAAAGTGTCATAACATTGGTCTCGGCAATTATTTTAAAAATGATACCAAAAGCAAGGCAAAACAAAATAAACTAATGCGATTACATCAGACTAAAAATCTTCTAGACAGAGGAGACAATCAACAAACAATGAATAAGCAACTTCAGGGATGAGAGAAAACATTTATAAACTATATATCTAGTATGAGGTTAATTTCCAGAACATATAAGCAACTCCTACAATTCAATTGTAAAAAAATAAAAACCTGTTAAAAAATGTGCTAAACCAAACTCGGAAACTCAAAAGTTGAATGGTTTCTCTCATATGCAGAAACTAGAGTAAAATAAAAGAAATCAAGAGGAAAGGATAAGATTACATAAAGAATCAATCAAATACAAATTAATAGATGAGCTAAAGAAAGGAAAAGGGAAAAGGGGAAGGGGAGGAAAGACAGGAAGGAAAAGAGGGGTTATCATGAACCAAAACTGATTTCCATGCATCTACAAGTTTGTCAGGATGAACCCACCTACTAGGTATAAACATAAAGCTCTAATTTTAAAAAAAAAATGGTTTTAAACCCTAAAAAATGTTAAAATCTTTCTTTAAAAAGTGGGATAAGGATTTAAATAGACCTTTCTCCAACAACAGCTTTACAGGACTGGAAAGAAAATAGAAGAAATTAGTTCTGCGAAAAACACAAGGCCTCTCTCCTTGCCGTGAGCCTTACTTAGCACAGTCTTTACTGGGGGACCACATTTTCAGCGTTCAGAGCAGGGAGGCATAACAACCACTCTACAGCAGCCACCTGCAGTGGTATAAGAAAGGTCAGCCTCAAAAAGCAAAAATAATCCAGAGCAACTCCCTGTCACTACATTCCTGACAGACTCTGTAAACTACTTGATTGCTCCTAGCACCTGCAGCACCCCAGCCCCAGAGCAAATGGGAGACACTACCCCTCTTGCTTCAGAAAGATGTGAAAAGAGGTAATAATGATAAAGCCTCCTGGTGCACAGAAAAGAAGACATCTCATCACAAGGAAAAGCCCCGAAAGGTCAAAGCAATTATTAATAAATGACAAATGAAATAACAGTCTGGTAGCAGAGAGTCAACAACAGTATGTGTATCTATGAAACAGTCAAATCTGGGCAAAGATCAGAAAAAGAACTAGAATAGGGTTGAAGAGGAGAGAGCACTTAGAGGGGGGTTGGCATGGCATGCACTCCGCACCTCAGGGACACTATTGTGAGTGGATTAGCTGCTTTGGGAAGACTTTTGCCCAGAAGAAAAGATGTTTGGTTTTTCCAAGCCGAAGATGTGCCAAAGTATAGAAGGTTGCTGTATTTGCAGAGCTAAGTCCTTCAGTTCTCGATTCACTGACAGTAAACATTATGAAAAGGACTTCCAGAGCTGTTTTGGACTGCATTAGACTCATTCAGGAGACATCTACAATGCCTGTGTTCTGCTTGTGAAAAGATGGAAGAAGTTGCCAGCAGGATAAAAACAAAACAAAACAAAAAAAAAACTGGAATCATGTGGTAGATGCAAGCAAGGGCAGGACCTAGTCTAAAGACTACACTGATGGGCTAGAGCAGTGGCTCAGCAGTTTCGGCGCTTGCCTGGCAAGCATGAGGACCTGGGTTCAAACCCCAGCAACATGTACACAAGTAAGGGTTGGAGCAACTAAAGCCATGTGAAAAACTAAATAAAGTTATTTCTTTAAAAAAAAAAAAAAAGACTACATTGAAACCAAAGAAAGTAAAAACTCTATCTGGAAACAGGATAAAAAGCAATCAGATCAGCAAACTGCAGAAGGAATTCCAACGTCAGCTCCCCAGCTCACTCTCCTTGTTTTAGTAACCAGTCTGACGATGGCTCAGATACAGAAATGGCTTCTGGCTCTAACAGAACACCAGTTTTTTCCTTTTTAGACCTTACATACTAGAAAAGACAGCAAATATGTTGTGGGATTATCTATAAAGGCCATTTTGCAGAAGTCCTCGTTGACGCATATCTATTTAAGCCTTGCTGCTGCAATAAGAAAGCAGCTGCAGAGAAGCCGGAGGAGCAGGGACCAGAGCCTCTGCCTCTCTCCACTCAGCAGTGGTGACAGAGGTTTATGTAGAAGGGGAACAAAAAATGATTTAAATTTTGAAAAGGCCACAAAGCATGAAACTAACCTTCCTATTTTTAACGTGGATACCTGCTATTCTGCCAAAAAAACATTTTCTAGAATAGTTTTGAATGGGTATTTTTCCTCCATTCCCACAAACTCTGAAGCCAGTGTCTAGCTTTCTAAAAGAAAAAAAAGAAGTGTACATAATATTTAAGATGCTGAGTATTTCTTAGGAAAGCTGAATGCTGCTTTTGCAAAGTGCTCTTTAAGTCATCTTTTTTTTTAATCCTCATCTAATGAATGAAATTAGGGGAATTTCAGGGAACAGAGATGGGATTTGTTGTATGATAAACCATATGTAGTTTTAGTCTTTCTATATTGAGAAGCAGTGGTTGGGGCATTTTTTAAAGATGGCTGGCTACCCGTTTCCCCTCATGTTAGTAAATTTGTCATAACTCAGTAAAATGTCTTGCTCCTAGAGGTAGTTGTTAATAATTTTGAAATGTTAAGGTCTCACCAAGCTTCTGATAATTCAAACATGTACTACTGATGATGCAGGACAGACTGAGCTTTCTGGTGCAAATACCTTGATGGAGGAGGTAATTTCTAAATATACAGAGAGATAGCTTGACTGTACATGTTGTTTCCTGTGTCACCTTCCTTCTTATTAGTATTTGGTAGAGATTTTAATTTATGTGAAACTTCTCAAGCAGAATCAAAGCTCCTCTTGGGGAAGGGGCAAGTATGTGGGATAGACGCAATCCTACGTGAATAGTACCAAAGCATTACCACATGGTGGAGAACACACTCGTAAAAATGCTAAACGCTGTGCAAGTCTTCAGGATAGCACAAAACAAAGTTTAATGGTTCTTGGATATATTGTTTGGAGGGCTTGTCAAGTGTGTAAATAATTGATTTTGTTTGTGTTACATGACTGGTGACATTGAAATCTGCACAAATTAAGTTTTAGCTCTGTTTTTTTTTTCACTCTATTTAAAGTAAAATTTACTTAGAAAAGAGGTGTGTTCATGCTAAGTTGGTTCGCTTCTTTTAGTCAGGCTTTCTATACATTGAGATATGCTAAATATGGAGCTCTAAATACTCAGATCCTCATTAAAAGCCTCACACTTAAACCCAAACCAAAATATTCTCATTGCCTCTTTTTCCTAAAAGTTCAGGGGGAAAAAAATATCACCAGTTTAGACTTTCATAAATGAGAGAGGAATATTTGCCTGTCTTACATAACTCAGTGCTTATTTTTAAAACTGGATTTTAAAGATTGGAAACCATCACAATAAGGAGTGAGCCACTTTTTATGGGCAACCTATACTTTTATAGTTCTTAATCCAAACTTATTTTATATTTCTTCCTTTTGAGAATATACCTACATGCTACAAGCCACTATATGTACAGACTACACAGTGAGTTGGGTGGGCTCTCCCATAGCCTTTGAGGTGTAATGCAAGAGTCCAGCCATTATCACCCTCCTGAGTTATTTTTGAAATGATCTTTTTTTTTTTTTTGTACATTTTGCCTGCAGTACTGGTGGCAGAATACACTATAATATGGATCATCTCTACTTCTGTATTTATTTATTTATTGCTAGACCTCAACCATAGTCTTCTTTTTCCCCTTCCACCTTTCTTGACCTGTAGGATGAACTGTATGTATTCATACATTTTGTATTAATAAATTAGAAATCTATGAATATGTTTTGTATTTTTTATACTGTTGGATACTTATAATAAAAACTTTTACTAGATTATTGAATAAATTTAGACTTATTATTAAAGAAAAAAGAAAAACTAAAATAGAGATAAGTGGAGTTACTTAGAAAAAATTTTTATTTAAATTTAGAGAGGAGAGAGTGAAAAAGAGAATCAATTTAATGTTTTCATCTGGCCTTTTTTTCTCTGACACTTAACTGTGTATGTGGTGCTGGGGCTTGAATCCAGGTCCTTGAGCATGCCAGGAAAGCACTCCAACCACTGAGCAACCACCCCAGCCTGAAATTTTTATTTTTTAAAATAAAATTTTTAACTGTCATCAACCACAGTTAAAAAATGCTGAAATCTGAGAGAGTGTTTGCAAAGGAAATCGACTGAAAAATCAGAGAAGTGTCCTGTGTCTTCTTAATCTTTGTTGGACCCCTCCAAGAAAAAGAGAGGCCTTTTCTATCCCTTATCACAGGAAGTAGTGTCCTGAGAAGGGAGAAGCTGCATCATCAAGCCAGATGGGAACACGAAGGCAGACCAGCTGTTTCTCACTGCATTACAGAAATTTGCACAAACCCCACAGAACTTTTTAAATGATGGAACACACTGAACACGGCTACAGAGAAGGGTCCCATTGGGGTGGGACTGGAGGGTACTTTCCCTTTTTATTTATAATGATTCAAACACTGATGGATGCCATACAAAAATGAGGAAGCAGAAGGGGCAGGGGGGTCCTGATGGAGCACATGTATGCAACATATGGAACAAGTTATGGAAGAAAGTGGTCCTAACAGAGTTTGCAAAAGTTGAGGAGGGGCATTACACTTCTTTTAGAGACAGAGATTGAAGGTGTGGTGAAAAAATAGCAAAATGGGATTAAGATAAACCAAAACAGAGGAGAAGCATTGGGCCAGATGAACTTTCACCTTCCCTAAAATGATTTATATACTTAGGAAGAGGTAAACTGTTCTTGATTTCTGGGTATGAAGGTTAGTAGTGAACCTGCATGAATCCATCATTTCTGCATGAGTTTTGGGCAAAGCTATGCTTTCATAGGTAAAGCCAATACTGACATCTATGGTGATGAGGGGTCGTACTGAAGTAGCACAAACCATTGCTAAAACCTAGACTTGAGCATCTCACTCTGAGCAGAAGGGAGTGGGGCATGTTATGGTTTGGATACTAGGTGTTCCCCAAAAGCTCATGTGTGAAACAATGCAAGAAGGCTTACAGGAGAAATAATCGGGTTATGAGAGCCTTAATCCAATCAGTGAATTGATCCTCTGATAGGATTAATAGTGGTAGCTGAAGGCCACAGGGTATGACTGGAGGAGGTGGGTCTTTTGGAGGGAGTATCTCTGGGGCATATATTTTGTATCTAGCAAGTAGAGTCTCTCTGCTTCCTGATCATCATGTGAGCTGTTCCCTCCAACACATTCTTCTGCCATGATGTTCAACCTCATCTCAAGCCCCAAGGAATGGAGCCTGCTGTCTATGGACTGAGACCTCTGAAACAGTGAGTCCCTAAAAACAACTTTTCCTCCTCTAAAATTATTCTTGTCTGGTCTTTTGGTCAAGCAACAAAAAAGCTGACCAAAACAGGGTATAATCTGAGGGGAAAAGTGGCTAACCTTTTTTGAACTCTAATCTTTTTCATCTCTGTTCTAGAAAAGAATAGTTCCTTTCTGTTTCCTTTATGGCTTATTGGTGTCAGAAATCTAGAGTCAAATTTGTCTGAAGGCCCTATGAGGACCCAATAAGATCTAACCAATGGATTCCATAATAGTTTAGCCTAGAGAAAATCAGGCAGCACAAAGTTCATTCATACACTGATGAACTTAATGTATCTAACTTTCACAAATGAGAAAGCAGGTGCTAGGATTTCTAAGAGATTAAATATAAGACCAGGAAATTTTACTGAGTTGCAGGTGGTGGATTGAAAGGTTGGAGAGAAAAATACTTGCCAATTCCAAGGTTCAAGAGACAGTTGAAGGTTAACCCTGAGAGCTTTACTAGGGGTTGAGATCTATGGAATGGCCATGAAGTCAAAGTAGGTCATTTATCTCTAGAATTTTTAAAAATAAAATAAGATGTAACAGATGAAAATTAGATGGATGTTAGGATAAGATATAAAATAGACTGTAGTAGATTATACTAGAACAATGCAGTACTTATCCTCTGTACTGAGGATAAGTATATTTAATGAAACTTTTAACTCAGGGGTGTGTGTGTGTGTGTGTGTGTGTGCATGTGTAACAGTTCATTATATAAAATACACATGACTCAAAAAAAGTATTAAACCACTAATAAGGGGAGGCTCCAGGAAAAAGAGAGTAGGAACTAATGTGTTGTGAAAATTAGAGTTGTTAACACATTCCATAACAGTTCTATATTATTTCTTGAAGAATGGAAGCCCAAAGAAATTAAATTCTTGATGACAGTGCAGAAAATGATGTCTTTATGCATTAGGACCTTTCCTCCCTAAATTATAAAGGAAAATGGATGACAGGCATAAGAAGAAGAGAGGGAGCTCCTGAGACAAACCTATTTCACTTCTTGTCTTAGGTTGGAACTGTCTCTCAGCTCAGCTGCCATCATCTAACAGTGGTACTTTGGCTTTCATAACCCCAGGATTTTTCCTCTATATATTTGGAGTAGACCCTGTGGAGTGCTCCTAGTATCTGTTCCCTCTTGCTTCTTTCCTTTAAAAAAAAAAAAAATCCTGCCTTTGCTATTCATCCACACCTCCACGCAACCCAGGGAAAACTGACTACATTCCCAGCTCCAGCAGTGGTTCCTGACTGGTTATATCAACCATGGCATGCCTACCCTTCCTTGCCAATAGTTGGTTCAGGAACTAGCCAGTCACTGTAGGTCACCCCCTGCAGGAGGGACACATTACCTAAACTAACCAACCAAGAAAGAGGAGAAGGATCTCTCTTCCATGGCGAGGTAAGAGATTTTCTGTCATATAAGCTAGATATAAACAATGAGTTAGATAGCCCCAATTGCTACTGATATCCTGGATGATATAGTGAAAAGGATTACCTGGTGCTTATTAACCTGCTGTTATGGTTTAGATATGAGGTTCCCCCAAAAGCTCATTAGTGAGACAATGAAAGAAACTTTAGAGGTAAAATAATTGAGTTACAAGAACTAATCAGTGCAGGTAGAGTTTGGCTGGAGGAGATGGGTCAATGGAAGTGTGCCCTTGGGGGTTATACTTTGTCTGTGGTGAAGAAAGGATTCCTTCTCTCTTCTCTCTCTCTCTCTCCTTCCTGGTTCCATGTCCTGAGCTGCCTTCTTCTGCCACACTCTTCTACCATAACGTTCCGCACCTCAGACCCAGAGAAATGGAGTCAGCCATCTACAGACTGAGACCTCTGGAACTGTGAGCCCCAAAATAAATTTTTCTTACTCTAATTGTTCTTGTCAGGTCTTTTGGTAAGAGCAGGGTAAAAAAGTAAAAACTGAATAAAACACCTAATTATTAATAACTATGAAATCACTATACCTCACTATACCTCCACTATACTTGGATTTCAAGTTGAGAAAATTTTAACTTTCCTTACTGTTTAATGCAATTTGGATCTTATTTTCTGTTGCTTGCAGCTGAATAAATGATAGTGCAGTAAGTTTGAAGATTAAATTTGATAATCTATTTTAAAACACTGTGTAAGCTACAGACACTATATACAAATGAGGGCTTTTGCCAAAATCATGAGTTTCACTAACCTAGTTAGAAGGAATTTTTAGGAATCATCCTTAACCATTGCAAGCCTCACCTTTTCTCTGTTGGGACACTCTTGCCCTCTCTCCTGGCCTCTGAGCAGGGATTGTGTTCTATTCAACACCTAGCGTATTATCAACACTTAATAAATGCAAAATAATGTTGTGTTAACTAACAAATTGCCACCAGATGTTCTTAAGGCATTGGAACCTTCAGGTCAAACTGATCGCACAAAACAATAGTTTAATTATTACATCATCCATCTCAGTAATGGTGAGCATCCATCTGCCTTATGGCTAAAGCCTCATGTTAGACTGTTGCTACAGTGTGTAAGATTAAAGGCTCAATATGTGGTCCCTAAAGACATATTTTGGGAAGAGCCAACATTCAACTTCTCTATGCATCATCATCTTGAATTATTTTATCCAAAGACAAAGTTCAACATCCAAAACAAAATGTGAATCAACAAGATGCCAAAAAAGAAGTTTCTGGGTCAAACGAAGTTTAAGAAGACAAGTACTCCAACAGTTGCAGACAAGCAACCAAAAGCATTATTCATAAGTGTTTAATGAGAAGATAGGATTACAAGGCTGTTTAAAAGAACAAAAAGGAATAAGGGCACCAAGAAAGGAACTGGATCCTTATGTCCTCAGAAAATGTTCCTCCCATCCAGTGGGTTTCAATCCTGGTGTGATTGCAATTACCTGGGAAGTATATTGGTATTTGGTTTTTTGTTTGTTTGGACCAAGTCCCTGGAATTAGAATTCCTTAGGAACTTAAACTATAGATCCTGGACCAACAACATTATCATAACCTAGGAACTTGTTAGAAATGAAAAAAAAAAATCTCTAGCCCCTCCTCAACTCACTGGATCAGGATTTGCATTTCATAAGATCTCCAATTGATTTCTATGTCCACTAAATTTGAAGAAATGCAAGCTTCAGGGACAAAGCAGCATACTTTTCCTCAAATGACAATTCAAGGGTGAGTCATTCAGGGTAATAGGAAAGCCCTGCTCCGTAGGCATTCAGGAATCCAGGCTCCTTCCTTTATGTTGCTTGGTCATACCCTAGGACTGCTAGCATCTGCTTAGTCAAAGCTGGATTACTATGGAATTCCAACAAGCAATGGGTAAGGAAGGCATGGAAAGATCATTCTACTGTCCTGAGGCCCAAGCCCCAAAGTTCTACCAAGTGTTTCTGCTCTAGATGTAGTCACAGGAACACATCTAATGCACAGGAGACTAAACAGAAGCCTTCTTTCCGTGTCTAGAAAGAACAGGACAATTTGGGTAAACAAAGAGCAATCTCCATGCCATCTACATAGGAAGTGCCCAATAAATGACAGCTATTAGTATTAGCTAGGACATATACTTCAACCAGCTCATGGTACAAATGGTGTTTCACTTTTTCATTTTTCTTGTTAATTGCTTGAAGGCAGAAGAACTTACCAGCAGGAAGTCTGTTATTTCTTTCTTTGAGGACTTTTCCAATACTTTACCCTCACATAGCCCAACATCCTAGGATCTTTCTTTGTTCTAGAGAGCCAATTTTACTAGTAAATATCAGATGAGAGAAATAACTAGAAAGTTTTATTAACCCACCAACACCACTGCTTTGGTAGCTACTTCATGAGCATACTGAACACTGGCCTCAGCCAGACCAAGGCTGATTATCTTCACTATGGAGAAGTGTTTTCTGCTTTTAGGTCCCAATCTCTCTTTCCAACACACTTCAATCCAGTCCATTTCAACACATCAGTGTCTAACCCGTAAGAAAGAAAGATCAAAGATGTTACTCCTTTCCTTCCAGGGGGCTCCTGTTTCCCATGGAAAAATTGCCCAACTTCTACTCATTAGTAGTTCTCTACACCAGGGGCTATGGTGAGAGGGCCACCTTTGTCAGACCACAAACAAAAACCCTTAAGAACATTTCTCCCATAATAAAAAATGTCTACTGTTCTTGCATTTTTATAATGAAGATATGCACTCAAGTGATTTTTTCCTATTATAATGAAAATCTATTCCAAAGTTGTTGCTGGATATTAAAGAGACTGGAACTGCTTTTTAAAAATGTCATCTCATGGGGGTTGGGGATTTAGCTCAGTGGCAGAGCGCTTGCCTAGCATGCGCAAGGCCCAGAGTTCGGTCCTCAGCCCTGAAAAAAAAAATGTCATCTCAGGGCTGGAGCAGTTAATCAGTGGTTAGAGCACTTGCCTGGCATGTGCACAGACCCCAGTTCAAATCCCAGCACCACATACACAAGTGTCAGAAAAACAAAAAACAGATGAAAAAAATAAAATTGATTCTCTCTCTCTCTCTCTGTCTCTCTCTCCCCTCTCTCTTTCCACCTCTCTTAAAAAATAAAAATGTCATCTCACCAATTCTCAATAACAAAAACATCTCTCTCCTCAAAGCAAGTATTATTATCTCTGTTTACCACTCTAGCAATGAAGAATTTAAGAGACTTTCCAGTCTCCATGATCATAGATCAGGGAAAGTTAGAACAACTCTTAAAACACACATATACACACACACATTCAGAGTACTTTGATATATTTAAACACTTTTGCACTTTCTATTCATAAGGGGGGTTCTTTTAGAGAGAGGGAGAGAGGGTGTGTGAGAGAGCAAGTGAGCAAGAGAGAGAGAGAGATCAATTTTATTTATCTGGTTTTGGTTTCTCTGATACTTAGTTATGTATCTGGTGCTGGGGTTCAAACCCAGGTCCTTGAGCATGCCAGACAAGTACTCTGACCACTGAGCCAGCACTCCAGACCCTCATCAGGTATTTTTAAAAGACGATTTACATACAGGAAAAAAATACACCAATCACAAGTATACAATTTGCACACCCATGTAGTCAGAAACCACAAGAAACATACATTTAGAGTACCACCATCCCAAAACCACTCTCATGTTACTTTCATTCTCCTTACCAGTAGTCATTATCCCATTTTCTAGTTTTGTTTGCTTTTGAACTTTAAATATTGCATGTATAAACAGTTTTAACATTTTTCATTACAGTTTAATATTCTGTTATATAAATGTACTGAAAATTACCTATCCATTCTACTGTTGGTGGGCATTTGAGTAGCTTCAAGTTTGGGAATATTACAAATTTTACTACAGTGAACATTCTAGTGCTTGTCTTTTAGAAAACATGGAGCTGGATCGGTGGCTCAGCAGTTGCGGTGCTTGTCTAACATGTGTGAGGACACGGGTTCAAACAACACCATCACATTCACAACTAAGTGTCAGAAAAGGCCACATGAAAAACTAAACAAAACTGATTCTCTCTCTCTCTCTCTCTCTCTCCCTCTCTCTCTCTGTCCCTCTTTAAAAAAAGAAGACCCAAAAAGCTCCATCAGAAGACTTCTAGAGCACACAAATGGATTTAACAAAGTGGTAGGATACAAAATCAATACACAGAAATCAACAGTTTTCCTATACTCCAACAGTAATTCAGCAGAAGAAAAAATCAGGAAATTCATCCCATTCACAATAATCTCAAAAAGAATAAAATAATCGGGAATTAATCTAACAAAGAAAGTAAAAGATGGGCTGGAGCGGTGGCTCAGCGGTTTCGGCGCTTGCCTGGCAAGCACGAGGACCCGGGTTCAAACCCCAGCACCACGTACACAACTAAGTGTTGGAGCAACTAAAGCCAAGTAAAAAACTAAATAAAGTTGTTTCTCGCTTTCTCTGTCTCTCTCACTGTCCCTCTCTCTTTAAAAAAAAAAAAAAGAAAGTAAAAGATCTCTAAAATAAAACCTATAGAACACTGAAGAAAGAAATTGAAGAAAACCTGAGAAGATGGAAAGACAGTCCATGTTTTTGGCTAAGGTAGAATCGATATAATTAAAATGGACATTCTGCCAAAAGCACATACAAATTCAACACAATCCCCATCAAGATACAAATGTCAGTCTTCACAAATACAGAAAAACCAATTTTCAAATTCATTTGGAACAATAAGAAACCCAGAATAGACAAAGCATTATTAAGGAAAAAAAAAACAGGAGATATTGCAATACCTGACCTGAGATCATACTATAGAGCTGAAGCATGGTACTGGTATCAAAAAAAAGCATGGTACTGGTATCAAAATAGGCATGAAGACCAATTGACTAGAATAGAAGAAACTGAAACAAACCCAAAAATCTTCAACCCTCTGTTATTTGACAAAGGGGGAAAAATATAGCATGGAGGAAAGACAGCCTGTTCAACAAGTGGTGTTGGACAAACTGGACAGCCATATGTAAACAACTGAAATTAGATCCTTTTATCTCACCTTGTGCAAAGTAGATCAAAGATGTAGGAATTAAACCAGCAACATTACAACTCTTAGAAGAAAAAATAGGATCAACACTCCCCCATGTTGGTGTAGGCACCAACTTTCTTAACAAGACTCCCATAGTGAAAGAATTAAAACCAAGAATCAATGAGTGAGGTGCCATTAAACTAAGAAGCTTCTGCACAGCTAAGAAATTAGTCAAAAGCATCAAGAGAGAATCTACAGAATGGGAGAAAATTATGGCCTGCTACCTCTCTGACAAGGGGCTAATATCCAGAATATACAAAGAACTCAAAAAACTTAATACCAAAACTACAAACAATCCAAACAATAAATGGACTATGGAACTAAACAGAAACTTCTCAACAGAGGAAGTCCAAAAAGCCAAAAAATATAAGAGAAAGTGTTCTTCATCAATAGCAATCAGAAAAATGCAAATTAAAACAACATTAAGATTTCACCTCACTCCAGTAGAAACAGCAAAGATGAAGAAAACAAACAATAACAGATGCTGGAGGGGTTGTGGGGAGAAAGGAACACTAACACACTGTTGGTGGAACTGTAGACTCGTAACCTCCACTCTGGAAAGCAATGTGGAGACTCCTCAAAAAATTAGAGATGGATCTACTGTTCAACCCAGCCATGCCACACCTGGATATTTTTCCAAAAGAGCTAGAATCAGCAATTACAAACACATGGCTATATAAATGTTTACAGCAGCTCAATTTACAATAAATAAATTATGGAATCAACCCAGATGCCCCTCCCTGGATGAACAGATCCAAAAACTACAATACAATGGAGTTGTACTCAGCTACTAGAAAGAACGATATCAAGGCTTCTGCAGGTAAGTGAATGGAAATGGAAAAAATCAAGCTGAGCAAAATAAGCCAAACTGCTAGAGCAGTGGCTCGGCAGTTATGGTGCTTCCCAGCATGCAAAAGTACATGGGTTCAAACCCCAGCACTCACATACACAACTAAGTGTCAGAGCAATGAAAGCCATGTGAAAAACTCAATAAAAATTGATTCTCTCCGTCTCTCTCTCTCTTACTGTCCTTCTCTCTTAAAAAAATAAAAAATAAAAAATAAGCCAAACCCAAAGACTTTTAAGATTTAATGTTTTCTCTCATCTGCATAAGCTAGAGTAAAACCAAGGATAGGGTGTAAGTTAGACAGATTTATTTACTATACATGCCAAATTTGAAGTAACACATAATCTGAGGGAACTACAGCTATTGGGAGGAAGAGGGTGGGAAGAGGAGACAGGGAGGGTTGTGATGGAGGGAAAAGGGTGGTTATTAATTCTGTACAGTACACTTGACTCCCCAGAGAAGCCAAATAATATTCATGCAGCCATTCAAAACTTAAAAATTCAAAAATTAATAACCATGTACAAGGATACTTATATATGTAACAAGAGGCATCACACTGAAATCAATGGAGTGCAGAGTGGGCAAAGGTGGGGAGATACTGGATGAGGATTGGTCTCAAGTTACTATGCTATTATGTGTGCATATATGAATGTGTACCAGTGAATCCCTCCAATATGTAAGAACATGCTGAACTATTTTTTTAAAAAAGGTCCCACACCAAGACAAATAACGAAATTTCAAAAAACAAACTTGAAAGCAGGAAAAAAAGAGAGAAAAAAGAGTTGCACATCATATAAAAGAGATTTTCAATAAGATTATCAGATTTTTCATCAGAAACTTCAGCAGCCAAAAGGCAACCCAATCAAAAAATGGGCAAAGAATTTGAATAAATGTTTCTAAAGAAATCTATACAGATGGCCAATGAACATATGAAAAGCACCACTAATCATTATGGAAGTGCAAACCAAAACTACTGCCCCCCACAACCATTAGGATGGGTACATCAAAAAACAAAAAGGAGATAATAACAAATGTTGACAAAAGTATGGAGAAACTAGGTCCCTTGCATTTTGTTGATAGTAGTGTAAAATGATACATTTGCTTTAGAAATAGTAGAGCAGTTTCAAAATAACTTAAAAAATGGAATTAACATATGACTTGTCAATTCCATTTCTGGGTATATATCCAAAGATTACTGCCTTTTGGAAATGCACTAATACTGTTCATGAGAATGAAGCTGTTATGACTTAATCACTTTCCAAAGACCCCACGTCTCTTAATACTATCACATTGTCTATCAGTTTCCAAAATATGAATTTGGAGTAACACCAATTTTCTGACCATAACAATCATCCATCATACTATTTTTGTGAGGTATTTGTGGAAATGCCCATTGACATAACTGAAGTGAACCTGTTCCCCATCCTCATAGATCTCACTTTCTTATAAGGGACATTAGAAAAAACTATGACTGACAATAATGATTAGTCCAAAAAATGTGGTTATAGAGCTATAGATACTAAATGGAGGAGTGGAATGATCTCGTTGATCAATAAGGTAAGACTTTAAACTAGTGGTGCATTTTAGCTTAGTCATAAAAAAGAAGATTTTCCCAAAATCTTAGGATTCAGTAGCGTCAAGGAATAATACACAGATACAGCAAGGTACCACATGCTTCTGGAGAAAAGCCAACAGTGGAGTATGTAAGAAACTGGAACATGATGGGACAGAACCTCACTTCTGATGTTTCCTATGTAAGTAAGTACTATGTGCACTCTCATCTGACCCCATAAAACTGCCCAATTAGGTGAACACCATTATTATCTTTTCCAGATGAAGATACAAGGATATAAAAATTTTAAGTTAACTTGTCCAAGCCCAGAGCACTGGTAAGTGCAAAAGACCAATCTTCAGTTCTAGCCCACCTAATTCTAAAACTCCCACTACTCTCTTGGGCCTCCTGCTAGAGGTGATAAGAATGAATCTGAGGGGCCATTGTGAGTTTTCCAGGCAAGGAATTTGGACTTTAGAAGAAAGGCAATGTGAGGCCAGAGACATGGGAAAAGATTAAAGACATAATTAGAACGATGCCCTACGGAAAGAATATTTCAAACTATGATCCACTAGTTATTAATGGGTTATGGATTCTATCTAATGACCAGTGCTTTTTTTCCCAAATAACAGGACTAAGCAGAACAGAAAATAATGGAATTAGAACAAAACAGAATAGAAAATATCAAAATAATTCTCACACAGATTAAATACAGATTCGTAAAACTGTTGCCCCCATTTTAGATAGATAACACACTGGTACATAGGTAGATGATTGAATATTGATAAACAAAAAGATGAGGGGCTGAAGCAGTGGCTCAGCAGTTGAAATGGTTGCCTGGCATGCTCAAGGACCTGAATTCAAACTCCAGCACCACATACACAACTAAGTGTCGAAGAAAGAAAGGCCAAATGAAAAATTAAATAAAATTGATTCTTTCTTTCCCTCTCTCTCTCTCTTTAAAAAAAAATAGATGATAGATAAGATCAGTAGATAGAAAAATAGAAAAGAAAGAAGGATACTGGATAGATGATTGATAAATGATGGGTGGATAGAAGATAGATAACAAATATATATATTTATTTATATGTATACCATGCTATGATATAAAATGCATTTCACGTTGTGACTTGTGGTTGAAAAGTGTCAAAGCTTCCATTCTAAGAACATTGTCAAGAGTATATCTGCAATGATCTGATTGAAGGAAGTATATCTGAAGGCAGGGAAACCAGTTAGGGGATATTTGCAGATTGTAATGGTGGACAAGAGTTTGAACTGGAGCGGTGGCAGTAGAATTCAACAGAAAAAGGTTTATGCAGCAGATGTGCTTTTATTCTGACTTACTCTACAGTGAACATCACTCACGAGTTCTCTCCGCTCCCAGCAAGGATAACCAAAGCCCTTTCTTAGTTACCTACCTTCTTCCTCACTGTGGGAAGTTTAACTTCCATCCAAACTCCTCTCCTGGACTTCAGCAAGTCTTCAATGAAAGGTTTGTTTTAAAGTAATGAAACTAACCCTTATTTGTCTGCTATAAAGTGATGTCCTGACACTGTGAAAACATATTGAGCAAGTCCAGAAAGGCTGTTATACAATTGAGGGTAGTCTTTTCTCCTTGGGCTCATTCTAGAGGCCAA
This sequence comes from Aplodontia rufa, assembly GCA_004027875.1. Classification (NCBI taxonomy): domain Eukaryota; kingdom Metazoa; phylum Chordata; class Mammalia; order Rodentia; family Aplodontiidae; genus Aplodontia; species Aplodontia rufa. Next base: position 77,047 of record PVKS010000799.1, on the reverse strand, counting down.
CCTGGCTCTGAGGAGTTCCACAGTTCTGTTGCCTCTTCCTTGGGCTCCCCCACTCAGTCCCCACAACATCCGTGTCAGATAAGTACTGAATTACTATCCTTATTTTCTAACAGATGAAGAAAACTGACAGAGAAGATGAATGATATCTTCAAGTATCCCCACTACCCCATGCAGGAAATGAGATTGAAATCTAGTCCCACCTTATTTCTAAAGCCACGTGCTCACTAACTGCCTTTTATTAAATTATGATTTATGAAAGCTGGGGCTATGGATGTAGCTTAATGGAAGAGCACTTAACATCATTTTTTTTAAGAGAGAGGGACAGTGAGAGAGAGAAAGTGAGAGACAAAATCAACCTTATTTAGTTTTTCACGTAGCTTTCATTGCTCAGACACTCCGTTGTGTACATGGTGCTGGGGTTTGAACCGGCATACTCCCACATGCCGGGCAAGCGCTTTAACCACTGAGCCACCACTCCAGCCCCTTAACATCATTTTTTTAAAAAACACTGAAAAAGATAGTGCCCTGGGGCTGGAGCTGTGGCTCTACAGTTACAGTGCTTGCCTGGCATGCGCAAGTACGTGAGTTCAAACCCCAGCACCACAACCAAGTGTCTGAGGAATGACAGTCACATGAAAAACTAAATAAAAGATTCCTTCTTTCTCTCTCTCACTGTCCCCTCTTTAAAAAAAGAAAGATAGTGCCCGGTGTGTATGTGTATGTATACACATGTGGGTATGTATGTGTGGATGAGGATCAAATCCAGTGCCTTATGTATCCTAGATAAGCACTCTACTACTGAGCTGTCCTCACCCCAAGAAAGCTATCCTTTCGAAAGCTAAGTTATGGCAAGTATGTATATATGTGTGTGTGTGTGTGTGTGTGTGTGTGTGTGTGTGTATGCATATATATATGTATATACATATATATATACTAGCCACAAAATTTACAGATAAGGAGACTGAAAAACAAAAAGGCATGCAATATTATCCAACCTTATAATATATTAAAAGGGCTAGAATTAAAACTAATAGAAAGGTCAAGTGGCTTAAATAGTTTTGGTGCTAAGAATTCCAGTCTAACTGTACTGAAGGCATGGAATATTGGGTTGGATTTTAGTAGGTCAGTTTGTAAATTCCTTCCTTGGAATTCAGACTTTTGAACTTTTCCTGGCTGACTGAAATGTTGGAATTTTACTTTATACTTATGTCTCATCATTTCTATGTACCAGAATGGTTACTGGAGAATGTTAAGAGAGTACAGACAGATTCTGTACACTGTAAATGGTGGTGGGTTACAATAAGTGTAGAACAATGCAAACTGGGGAATATGCGTTATAAATTTATAAACACTTATGTACCTAACCTGGAAAGATCCACCACAGAAGAATTTAAGAATTACATTATATAACTGAGTAAATTTGCTCTGATACAAGTCCTGATAGGTAATTATCAAATAAAGCTAATTCTTACCCTCACCTCAGTTTTTTTAATAAAAAAGATATAACAAGATACCTAATAAAACCACAAAAATTATAGTGCAGCATGGTAAGATCAACCTGAGTTTTGCACTTAGACCTAATAACAAAACCTAAGATACATGATCTTGCGCAAATAACTTCACTTCTATGTTCCAGTTTCTTCAGTTATAATGATTAAAATAAGTCCTATAAAGAGTTAAGAATATAGCAATATGTAATAAAGTATATTATAAACTTAAGAATATTATACCCAACACAATTGTTGCCACGAAGCATGTAAAGAATTCAATACCACACAAGGGGCTAAAAACCATTTCCGTATGGCTGACCTGAGTTGGAGAAAGAAGTCCATCAGGCTGAGTTACAGTATCTAAAGGAAAGCTTGTATCTAACCAGTCTGGCATTTACATCCAAGGGGTTGGAAATGGAGGCCTAAAAAGGCAATAAGAATGTGTGAATTGTGGTGGTATTCAGTTGAGTGGATAACAATTTGATTCCAGACAGACTCACGCAAGTTGAAACACAGCCTTAGCCATTAGCCAGAAACAAGAGAGACAAGGAACCAATCCTCCAGGTAGAAGGGCTCACATACCATGCCAGGAGTTGTGGTAGGCTGGAAAATGTACCCTCCCCACCCTCCAAATATATCCACATCAAATCTTTGGAACTTAATGTGACTATATGGAAAAAGAGTCTTTGCAGATATCATTAAGTTAAGGGCCTTTTAAAAAGGGAATTTGTACTGAATAACCTGGGTAGGACCTAAATACAATCACTTTTTATCCTTACAAAATAAACACACAAAAGATAAGGCAGTAGGAAGATAGAGGCAGAGCTCAGAATGATGTGGCTACAGGCAAAGAAACACCAAGAATTCCAATGGCCACCAGAAGAGACAAGGAGCAGATTTTCCCTCAGAATCTACTGAAGGAGTATGGTCCTGCCAGCACCTTGATTTCAGGCCTCTGGCCTCCAGACCTGAGAGAATAAGTATCTGTTTTTAGTGGCGATTTATTATGGCAGCCCTAGGAAACTGCTACAACCATGGACAAGGGTTTGGCATTCAAAATTTCAGCCCTTCAATTGAGTGGAATTGCATCCAAAGGTAGAATAGCAACATCACACAAGAGTTCATGGAGAAAACAGCAGTGTTGCATTTTGCTCTCGGGATACCAGACCTAGGGCATCCAATTCCCAACCTAACCATGATGGGAAGAGCAAGTCCTGGGTTGGCTCAGGAGCTAGTGGGTTCATTCTGCACTTGGAATATTTCAGTAACCAACCACAGCCAAGCAGGGCTTGGAATTGATAGAGCAATCAATGACTTGTTGGCAATAAATGATATATATCTTCTAGAACCAGACTACAGGTAATCAGAGATGGTCAGAAAATATGCTGCTCCTGCTGTGGAAGGGATCTTTCCCATGATCCTGAATGCCAGTTCCATTTATTCACAGGTCAGGCATATGCCAGCACAGGGATGCAAAGGTGAGCCAGGCCTCGCCCTCCTGGAGCTCACCAGCTGCCCTGACCCTTTTCCGTATCCCCCATCTGCCCCTCTGGAGGTAAGACCTTCCCACGTGCTGGGGAAGACTCTTCTTCAGTCAAAAGCTTCTGTGACTTGAAAAGACCACATGTTCCCATGTTAGAAACAAAGGAGAATTCAGGTAAAGAGGAACTTACTATCACTGTTGGATTTTTGACTCACAAGTCTAGGAATCAGCCTGGTTATTAGCATACAACAGGAATTCCCTACTTACCCCCAATAAAAACAGTATCATAATTTCTCAAAAGCCACACTTCTCCCTCCCTTCCTAGGCACTACTATAGAAGAAATAAATAATCCTCGGTTATAGTCCTTGTCGCTCAGAAGCTTGAGTCCTCAAACATACTAAGAGGTCTAGACACAGTAACTAATCTACAAAGCAATGGGTAAATTAGAGTGACACAGGCCAATAGGATAAAAGTTGAGAGTATGAAATATCTTTTTATTAATATGTTAAGCCAGGCACAAAAGGATTCTAAAACATGGAAATCTGATATTAAATTTATATGAGCAATCTTATGTCCACCAGAAATTACCTTATCCAGAATAATCAAGCATAATAATGAAAAAAAAGTTCAATATACATGATGCAATGAAAATCTCCAAAGAATCAGAGAATTTCTAAATTATTTCACCTCTCTAGCCTTGACTGTTTTATTGCAAAATGAAAGAATTCCAGGACCCCAAATATTCCCTGGGCAGTTCACTGTAAGATAGATATCAACAGGTAACTTTATTAAAGCCATAACAATTGGTTGACATGTGGAAAAGCAACTGAGGAATAGAGCAAAGTGATCTGCTTAAAATGTTAAGTTCTGGGACTAGAGAGATGGCTCAGTGGTGAAGCACTTGCTTGGCATGCAGGAGGACTCAGGTTCAATCCCCAGCACCACATATACAACTAAGTGGAGGAGAAACAAAAACCAGATGAAAAAAATAAAACTAATTCTATCACTCTCCCTCTTAAAAAAAAAAAAAAAAGAAGGGGAAAAGAAAAAAAAGCCCAAATTCCTCCCCGAGAGGCAATATGGCCAATGGAAGGAAATGGAAAGTGATAGGCACCAAACCTAAGTTCAGGCCTAAGAGACATTTTCAGTCACCTCTGCCAGTTAGGTTCTCTGCTTTTATTATAACACCTGACTGAAATTCCTAATCCCCTCCCATATTTCCCAAAGGGATCTCTTTTTCTTTTTATTGAATCAGTACTAACTTTCTAAAGGTTAAAATCATTGAGCAACAAATGATATATGCAGAGTGAAGACAGAGTGGTACTCATAAAACTGTAAAATGTGAAGAAATATTTTAAAACAAACAACACCTCAAAAAGAGGTTCCACTACTGACTCCTCAGAGGATTGATGGTTTGAGGCACATACATTAGCACTTTCCTCCAAAAGCTGATCTGTTTGTTGGTTGCTACATGAATGGAGATAAAATATCCATTTAGGTGGGGCCAGAAATTATATTATATTCTTGTAGCACATTTATGAATCCTGGCCTTTTGAACAAATGACCGTAGTTCACTAGGCCTCCAAGCTGTCAGAAGCTGCTTCCCAAATACCAACTTTGAACCTCACTCTACCATATGGATGTACCAGATCAATGAAAAATGGTGTCCCAAAGCATGAGAAGGTCTGGCAAAAAGTGACAGATTTTATCCCAGCTGCTGAAGAGAAATGTACTGAGACTAGAAAGACTAAGAAAGTGCACGCCTTCAGAAAGTGTCTGTGGATTGAAATACACCCTCACAGATTTTTGAGAGAGCCCCTGGTGGCTGTGTTAACCTTGGCATTGCTATCGTTAGAGTGTAGGCTCATTTCTGGCACCTAACATTGGACACAATGACAGCAACAGGGTTGATGGAAGAGGAAAGAATCTGTTTTGCAGTTTAAAAAAAAAAGTTCTCAGATTTCTCAAGTCATTTGAAATCATGCCAGAAAAATACTTGATTTCAGCATTCTTAAACTCTCTGCGATGATGCAGCAAGTGGTGTCCCCCATATGTGATGATATATTTCAGAGCCAGAGTTTTCTCAAGATGTTCCAAGCCTGCAGGCTCCTGATCCTTTTTCAAATTACCAAGATAATAGTATCCCAGTGAGAGTTGTGATTAGTCTAAACTCTCCACAGCTGTGAGAGATGAATGTACAAATTCCAATAAAGATTCTGCGTGTTCTGGACTGAATTTACCTACATGACAGCGAGGTCTAACTCAGGGACTGCTTAAAAGAAATGGAGCTGCCATATGCTATTCCATTTCTTCCACAGCATCAGCTGCTTGGAGGGGTCATCTGCTCCAGGAGGATGTCTCCCTCACACCAGTGTCACTGCCCAGCAGTGGGCATTTATTTAGCAGGCCTGTGATGTGTGGGGAGAAGAGCAGGGCGCAGAAAATTAAATCTAAGTACATAGGAATTCAAAGAGCCCTTGAAATTCATTATGTGAATAGCCAGGAGGATTATAAAACACCTTGTAACTAAAGGGGTTGGCCCAGAACTACAGGGGACCACAGAACCAGCTGTATCACCACCTCTAGCTCATTTATAAGAACACAGGCTCAGAGCATTCTTCAGTTACTTGCAAAAGCCCACAGGGCTTTGTTCTCTTAATTTGGACACTTTTTCCCTAAAATACTTTCTGGGAATACTAAGTCCATATAATAATACAGGACATGCCCCTTTCACCATGTTTAATCACTGTAATCAATTGAAGGCACTTCTGTTGTCCTTCACGAAATATCTGCAATATGCTTTCCAAGACTGGGAACAATTTTCACAATTGTCTAAACACATTAACAACTGCAGAGATAAAAAAGAAAGTTGTTCACTTTGGGGAAAAAAACAGAATATACAACAATTTTTAAAATTATCTTCTGATATGATTGGCACGAATGTAGCATCTTCTAAAGCCATGTCTACATTCATTCTGCACATTTACCTTCACTTCAGACACCTGGAGATTTTAATAGTGTACTACCATTTTACAGTTTACCACAGAGCCATACACACACGTCACACTTACGTGGTATGTGGGATTTTTCCTTATAGACAATGAACCTGACTTATCTTTCTCAGAAGCAAACCAGAAAGACAACATGACTAAAGTCAGGAGAGCCACTGGAGAGTGGAAATACCCATACACAAAATTCTCAAAAGACCAAATTCTGAATGATCTACACAATTTTTTAGAAGCATTCTTTTTTTTTTTTTTTTAAGGAAAGAGGGGACAGAGAGAGAGTAAGAGAGAAGCAATCTTTATTTAGCTGTTTTCATGTGACTTTCATTCCTCAGACACTTTGTTGTACATGTGGTGCTGGGGTTTGAACTCAGGTCCTCATGCTTGCCAGGCAAGCGCTGTAACTGCTGAGCCACTACTCCAGGCCCAGATCTACACAATTTTTTATTAAAATGGGAAAAAGATAAAACAAGATCCAATTTTTTTCTAATGTTCATACAGACAAAACACACAAAACCTGAAACATTTCCTCTTTTACCTTTCCACAGTCTCTCATTGCAAATCTTCTACTAATATAGTCTTTTAACTGCTGGTCCATTATCGTCTCAGATTTCATCTTTTCTAGAGAAAAAAAAATCAAATAATTAATTTAAGTCTATCAAATGGCAACTATGCATTACTTCCCCCAGAACCAAGTTACAAGGGAAGCATTTTCAAAATTTTTTTTTCCCTGTCTTTCCACTGGAGGCCAGTTCCAGGTACAATCACATGGCAAGACAACTAACTGGGACCTTTAAAAAAATGGATGAGTGGGAAATCCTACATAAGGCAGGATCTTAAAAGCTAAACTACAGGGAGAATAACCAGAGCTGCCCTGCAGGAAAGGAGATTGTTGCTTTCCTGGTAATATTCAAAATTGGTCCAATAGTAATAGTAATGGTGCACTAGTAAATGACAATCAGTTTTCTTGGGAGAAAAAAAAGAAAGTCACAGTTGTAGCATTTTCAATTCCCTGGTGTAAATTCACCCTCCATGGCCTATATCAAGTTCCCAAGAGACATCACTGAATGGGAAGAAGAGATGCTCAACAGCAACTTATTGTATAGAATTTCATATACAGTAGATACAAATAAACTCAACAGCATAAATAATAGTAAAATGGAGTGAAACAAAAGTGTACTAAATTTTGAGTTTTACGCATTTTAAATGTTTAAATAATTTAATTTTAAAGAATGGTTGCATTTAATGATTGCTTCCACAAGTCATCGAGTTTTAAAGATGGACTCTAGTGAGCCTGTTCCATTCTCTAGCACACCATGGCAAGTTATTCAAGAACATTAAAGATATTTTGAACAACAAAATGAAACTAATCAGTCATCTGAATCAAACAATCTCCAGAGTTTGCAAGGGTGCCAACCTCTGCGCTAAGCCCCCTGTAGGAACACTACTCAAAGCACAGGTTAGACCATGGAAAGTATTTCCATGGTAATCAAAGATAAAACTGTAGCTTATATGGGTATCATACTTTACACTTTTTCAAAGTAGTATTTTTACGGCAGGTGGGACATTTAAATAGTAGGTAATCGCATTTTAATTCCTAGTGGGTGAAAAGAGAGTCCTGGGAGCTGTACGTTGAAGAGCTAGGAGGAGGGGTGGACCCAGGAGGCAGCGTTTCCGCTCCCCTATTAGAAATGGCTCCGTCTCTGTACCAGCAGGTAGACGTCCAGTAGTTCTGTGCGTTTCCCTTTCTCTAACTTTGGAGATCTGACTAGAACTCTGTATTTCTGATGCACTTGAAAGAATTGGACGGGACACCTTCTAAGAGTTCTTGAAACAGCTAAAGTTATGAGTCCTAACATTCCAATATGCTCTTACCAGGCAGAAGCGCTCAGCTGCGTTTTCCCTCAGAGCCAAACGCACCTGTTAGCGCAGCACGCGCTCATGCTTAGAGCCTACATAGAATCTTCCTGCTAAAATTAACATCACCAGTAGTCGTGGCCGAGTGGTTAAGGCGATGGACTAGAAATCCATTGGGGTCTCCCCGCGCAGGTTCGAATCCTGCCGACTACGGGAAGGGAACTTTTTGCTACAGGATGTCCTGTTTTGCTTTGAGACTGCTATACGCGGATCTTACACAGATAATTTTAAGTAATTTATAAACGGTAGGTCCACTTCGGGAACTCAAACAGAGGGGCGAACAAAGGAACGAAGAAGAATGTGCTTGTGGTTACAGCTTGAGCCCAGAAGGGGGATGGAACGGGAACGCCAGACAAACTAAAAGAAGGAAAAGCAAAGCGACGCGAGGTCACGCAGGAGCTGACAGCTCTGACTTTCAGCCCTGCAGACAGCCCAGGCCTAGCCGACCCACCGCATCCTTCGGCGCGAGCCCCGCAGCCCACCGGCGTCTCGGTCGTCTCCGGCACAGCTCGCGCATGCGCGCGGGGCCCAGAAGAGGGCGCGCGTGACGTGTCCTCCCGTTGCCCCTGGAAACCCCCGGCGCCACGCCAAGGGGGCAAGGAAAAGACGTGACGATTCAAGATGGCGAAGGACCTGGACGAGCTCTTGGATGAAGTCGAATCCAAATTTTGCAGAACCGAGCCCCTGAGACTGGGCCTGGGTGAGCGGCCCAAAGGCTGCGGGGGCACCAACAGCAGCGACCGGAACCGAACCGAGGCGAAAGAGAAGCTCAGGTTAACGGGCGGGACGGGTGGGCTCTTCTGGCAAAGCCCCGCCGCCAACCCCACATCAGCCACACACCGCTGCACCCGAAAGAAATGTGCCGGCGACCTCCAGCTCCCCTGGGGTTAGGGCTCAGCCCCTCCGTTCCCCACGCCGCCCTCGGCGCACGCCCAGCCCGCTGTCCGCGAGGATCCGGGCATCCTTAGGCTCGGCCCAGGCTCCGCCCCCGGCCAGGCCCCTGGGAGCCCGCGGGGTCCTTACCGCGCAGCTGCCGGAGCCCTGCTGCCCGCGGACCTCAGTCCCGGCCGGGTACTGCTCCGGCGCCTCGCCGAGCCGGGCCAGGTGGGCTGTGAGGTGCCAGAACAGGACGGCCTACTGCCTTGACCTCTTTACCCGGGTCTGCCTTTGGTCCAGTTGTTGAGCAGGGAGAAAATGATTCCGTTCTATACTGCCATGACCCGAATTTTTTTTTCCTAAACTCGGCGAGTTAGATGGCATTAGATTCATGACAGAAAGGTTAATTATTGTAAACATTATCTGTATTAATTAGCTCAACTACCTTCCTTCTCCCCTCGGCTCCAAATTTAGGGACCCAACAGATATCCGGCGTCCACGTGGAATTTGGAGACAGTTCTTAAGTTTTCTGGGTTTTGACCCAATAAAGACTACCTTTCAAATTTGCCAGTCTTGCACCCTCCGTATAATCATTAAAGTACAGGTCACCCTCTTTGTCCGCCTCCTTACCCTACCCACAACCTACAAAAAATAAAAAACAAAATGTTAGCGTCATGTGACTTTGTCCTTCAAAGTGCTGACTTGGGAGGCTCAGCAGCAACCATGCTAGAATCTTTTGGAAATTGCCTCTTGCCTAGAATATTGGGGAAAGGCTTGTAAAATTACAAGCATCAGCTTTGGATCAATCCAAGAATGTCATTCTTGATAACTTTATGGCTACATCTGTTGTTTGGTGTGCTTCTGTGATTTCTGAAGTGTTATCCTACACCACTGCTACCCAATTCACCAGATTTACCTATGATGACATTTGTTTGTAAAAATTCACTCTCAGAAGATAAAAACATTGAGAAGATTCTAAAGGTTTCAGAAATAAAAGATCTAAAAATTAGTTGAACACCAAGCAGCATTTTTAAAAATATAGAAACAACTGAAATGAATACTTTGAATGGGCCCACTCCGTTTGGCTGAATGTATATGAAAATACCACTCTCATTAATTTGGATATTGTCTTGTATGCTGAAATCCCTTATGACCCTTGACAACATTATCTAAGTCTACCATCCCTATCCCACAGTTTTACTTTGCAATTTCTTTTGTTCTTTTTCTCTGTTCCTTTAGGGGATGGAGAGAATTTATCAGAGTGTTTCATTCTGTTCATCTTAGAAGAACTAGCATGCTGATGAGTAGGATGCCTTGGAGCAGGCAGCTTATGCCAGAAAGAACTATTACTTATGTGGATCCTCTCCAAGCACTGTTTCTTTCATGCCTGTTTGAACTGTTCAAATTCATCCATGTGCTAGTACCCCATCCCACCTTAATACATTAGATCTTTCAGTACTACATTTATAAAAGCTGTAGTGAATCAGTACTGTTGTCATTTGCATTGTATACACCTTTTTATCTGGCAAGGTTATAACTTTTTATCTACCAAAGTAGTTGGAAATTATGCAAGACTGTAACAAAGACCTGATACCAAATATAGTCCCTACCAAGTATATAATATCACATATTAAAATTTTGCCTTGAGCCAAAATTGTACTGAAAAGCAAGGAGGCAACTTACACTGTCAATTTATTAGCAGGAGATAAACTGCAACATAACCTGTATCTTTTATGAGTCAAAACACTGAACTTGCCTCTTATAATGGTAGTTCTGCAAATAATGCAGTAAATTACCATGCTTCATCTGAATACCAGAAACAACTGCTAATGTAAAAGATGAAAACAGGCAATTTGTGAAAGTGTTAAAAATGATAAAGAAAAATATATGATTTGTTTTCTCTTTAAAATAAGATTGTTGATTGATATGGGTTAAAGAAAACTGTAATAAAGTGATTCAGAATGATACAGATGAGAACATTTAAAAAATAATATCATAACCTCTTAGATAAAAGTGATGATAATATTTATTGGTTTCTGTGTGCCAAGTGCTTTTATGTGTCATTTAATCTCCACATCCCCATGTGTGTGGTGAAAACTATTATCCTCATTTCACTGACCAAATCAAGGTTTAAAAAATATTTTTGCAGAGTCATATTGCCAAATTTACCAGGACATGGTAGATCTAAATTTGTCATATATATTCCTCTCACTGAATTATAGGTTGTGTTTAGGTTTCATTTATTTTGAATGTACCTTTTCAGCAGAAACTGTCTTAAATCAAGAGTAGAATATAAGAAGCAGGGTAAGGGAGGGAAGTAATAAAAGAGTTTTAAAAACGTTAAGATTATTATGGCGGCAAAAGACTATACTGTCCTTTAAAACTAGGAGTTTCCAATGAAATGTTGGCATTCTTTTTTATTATTACTGTTGTAAAGTATAGGCACATGAAATTATGTGATCCAATAACAGGGTAGAGTTTGAATTCATCTGACTCTTGAAATTATGGAACTATATGTGAGAGGAAAACCCAGACAGCATGTCACCAAAGCCAAAGGAGGAGAGAATTTCATAAGGACACGTTGGCAGCCTTCTATCAGAAAAGAAATTGGTATCCAACAGTGTCAGATGCTTCTGAAAGATTAAAGAGGATTAGGACTGAGAAAGACAACTGAATGTCATGATTTGGGTAGTGGTAACATTTGAGAAGAGAATTTCGCTAGAATTGAGAGAAATATAGACCAGAGATAGAATACTATGCCTGGAAGCAGTTTTAAGTAGTCACCTAGATATCATTTTTATAAATAAACCAACAACGAAATAAATCAACACTTAGAGAAGAAAAGCTTGGGCTCAATCATTAAGTATTAGCCAGTAGTCTCTGGATTTTCTGAAATCAGGTTAAATTATCTTATCCAAGCAGTAACAAAGGGCTACATTTCTGATGTTAAGAAATTTCAGAATAAATACCTTTCTAAAATTGGAGAGATTTGACCAAGACACTTGTGTTTTTTTTTTTTTTTTTTTAAGAGAAAGGGACAGGGGCTGGAGCGGTGGCTCAGCAGTTTCGGCGCTTGCCTGGCAAGCACGAGGACCCGGGTTCAAACCCCAGCACCACATACACAACTGAGTGTTGGAGCAACTAAGGCCATGTGAAAAACTAAATAAAGTTGTTTCTCTCTTTCTCTGTCTCTCTCACTGTCCCTCTCTCTTTATTAAAAAAAAGCTTTTAAAAAATAAAAAAAAAGAGAAAGGGACAGTGAGAGAGAATCAATTTTATTTAGTTTTTCATGTGGCTTTCATAGCTCTGACACTTCATTGTGTGCATTGTGCTGGGGTTCAAACCCGTGTCCTCGCACATGCCAGGCAAGCGCCACAACTGCTGAACCACCGCTCTAGCCCCAGCACTTGTGTTCTAAAACAAATCATTTTATGATCCAATGAAGTTGATATACAGTGTCTATAATATATAAACTCTAAAGAATTCTCTAAAGAATTATTCTGCCATAGTGTTGGTGTATGGACTATCCTATATTCAATTCCAAGGCTTTCTTCCCGTGATGCGTATGACCTTGAGCAAGTTTCTGAATTTCTCAGTGCCTCTTCTTCACCTAAAAATTGGGATAATAAAGATATTCTCTTGTAAAGCCTTAGGACAGTACCTCCCTGGCATTTAGTAAATATTCAGTAAGTATTCTCTATTAAATAGAAGCTCTGTGCAGGAACAGTTTATGTTAATAATTCAGTATGGCTTTGCCTCCAGAAGGTGAAAAGATATCTGAGATACTCTGTTTAACACAATGCAGTTTTTTTTTTGGGGGGGGAAGGGGGATCATGTGATTACATGACCTTTGGCCCCTCTAGTAAGGAGATACAGTTATTTGATTTACAATGAAACTCTTTGTTTATAATACCAGGTCCTACTTAAAATTGTATATATTTTATGTTCTCCAAATAAGTGCTTGATGTAATTTAGAAAAGTATATTCCCAGTTTTATCTTGAAAATAATATATAGATTTAAATATTATATTTTAAATATATAATAGTAAAGTGCGTATGTGAATTTGTACTGATAAACTATATCTTTGTCTCAGCAAACTTAGGCTCTATCTACATCAGGAAAAACAATTAACATCACATTTATCCTTCTGTTATCAACTGCAGTCGTGCACTTTATACTTTAAAATTCTTCTGATACTGACTTCATCTTCAGCCTCAGGTGGAGCTTTTAGTTTGCGTGCTTTTCCTTTCAGATCAACAGAAACATTCAAAAAAGAAGATGATCTTGACAGTCTTATTAATGAAATATTTGAAGAGCCCAACTTTGACAAAAACACCTTTGTAAGTCAAGTGCTAAATGGGTAGTAATTATTTCATTATTTCAAGACATTCAGAAGTGTAAAATAGTCTGAAAACCTAAAGAAGGCACAGTAGCTATCTGTAGTCCTTTGAATTCTGAGAAATGTAATTACTTTAAAAAAAAATCACTCCACTTAAAGGGTTGCAGGGAGCTGAGTGTGGTAGTGCAACTTGTAGCTACTCAGAAGTCTGAAGCAGGCGGAGCACTTGAGACCAGCACGGGAAACATTAGTGAGACCCTGTATCAAAGAAAAAAAAGAAAGACTTTGGACAGGAAATAAAATATTAGAAACTCTCACTATGTGTTTCACTCTTCCTTTCTTAGCAAGAATAAGAAATTAGAAAAGCTGGTAGTATAAAAGCCAACTCAGATCAAGTTGGTCATTTGTATTTATTTGTAGTCTCTAATACCTTTAGCATCAAAACCAGCTTTCATTATAGGAATGTGCTTGGCCTCGTAGATGCAGTGCCATTGCTATTATTACATGAACCAGTGACTAAATTGTTAATACTTCAATTTCTTAAATGTTTATATATTGGGGTTAGAGCAGTGGCTCGGTGGTTACGGCACTTGCCTGGCATGTGTAAGTACTCAGGTTCAAACCCCAGCACCACGTACACAACAAGTGTTGGAGCAGCGAAAGTCACATGAAATAAAAATTGCTTAAAAAAAGTTTATATATATCTTTTAACTGTATAAAAAGTTCATAAAATAATATAATGGCCACCTAGATACTGAGTAGAACAGCTGCCCTGTTATGGGCATATCTTACTGTTTTTCTGTATTTGCCTCTCTGGACTTTTTTCTTTTCTTTTTTAAGAAAAGAAAATTAGAGATAGAGTTTAAGATCCCTCCAAATCCTCCTCTACTGCCTCCCTTCCCAAAGGTAACCATCATCCTTTCTATCCATAATTTTGGATACTTTTATAGCATATGTAAACCATAAACAACTTTATCTGTTCATAGTCATCCGCTGTGTAGCTCTGCCACAGTTTATTTGTTCACTTTACTGCTGATAGTGATTTAGATTAGTCCCAGTTGTTTGTTACTACAGATAATGCTGCTTCAGTTATCTTTACATGTCTTCTTTTTTTAATTTTTTTTAAAAAGAGAGAGAGGGACAGTGAGAGAGAGAAAATCAATTTTATTTAGTTTTTCATGTGGTTTTCATTGCTCCAACACTTCGTTGTATACATGGTGCTGGTGTTTGAACCTGCATCCTCGTGCATGCCAAGCAAGCACCATAACTGCCAGCCCTACATGTCTTCATTTACCCATGTACAAGAGTTTCTCAAGGATATATAAACTGAGAAGAGGAATTCCTAGGTCAAAAAGCATATTCATTTGTATTTTTTCTACCCACTGCCAAATTGTTTTCCAAAGTGAGTATATCATTTTATATTTTTCTCACCAATATTGTATGAGAGTTTAGATACTTTAGTATCTAGTATTTATCAGTACAGTGTGTGAGGAACATTTGTTAAAATTAAAAGACCAAATATATGTCCAGTTTACAATGACCACAAAGAAACATATCTGAAAATAAATGTTATACCAGGACTTTGTTTTAAGGTAGGAAAGATTAAAATAAGACAGTAAACTGAAAATCACTAGGTTATGGTCATATTAAGTATATGTATAGGGGCCGCTTGTATTTTTGTTGGCCAGACTAAAAATCAAATGACTAGTAACAGATTTTAAGGTCTGAATTTCTTAAATTTAATATTTTCAGTTTATCTGAGGTAAAGGAATAAGCTGATGCCTAGTTGATTATGTCAACACAATAGCAATATTAGATATTCTGCAAACAGACTACGTCCTAAGTATACAGTAAGTACATTGTAAGTGCAGAAGAGTAATGCTAATTAGTAGTGTTAATTAATAGCACAAAAAGCTACATGTTTCTGTATTATTCATTAATCACTTGAGCAATTCATTACTTTAACTCCCATTAGGTACATGTCTGTATATGAGACATTATCTTCAGTTCAAGGTGTTTCTGAAGGAGAAAACAAATACTCCTCTGGTTTAACTTTGAGATACACTAATTTGGGGGGTTGAGGGAATAGCTCAGTAATAAAATACCTGCCTTGCATACACAAAGCCCAGAGTTTGGTGCCCAGCACCACACAAATACACACAGGTGTGCGCGTGCACGCACGCACACACGCAGCATGCAAATATGAAACAAAAGTGGTTCTTAAAATCACATAGAAACAAACTTTTATGCATTTTTATATATTTCTCTTTTTTAGTTACTTATTAGATTCAGTCTTCCAGTCTTTAAGGATGAGAGCAGATCTATGTAAAACATTTATTAGATGTGGAAAAGAAGTATCATGAATGAGTGGTCCATGCCCATATTGCCCTAAGGGGTCATATGATGACCTGAAAGTACTGCTTCTCACCCCCACCTCTGCTTTCCCTTTGCATTCTCCAACTGCCCTCATACCCACACCAGAAAGCCCAGGAACCAGCAACAAATATCACAAATTTAGAGTCATAATCATGCTCCCCAAAACTAAAGGAGACTCAGTGCACATTATTTTTCAGACATGCACAAAATTTTTTCTAGTTCTGTTTAATATCAAATAAAAGCTAAGAGAATGTAAAATGAAATATTTTTGCCTCCATTAAACTTCTTCATTCACTAATTAAAATGAAGACATGTCTCTGCATAATTTAAATTGCCTTTTCTTCATCTTACTTACTTCTCCTTGGCGGTGGTCCTAGCATGTGGTTGGTTCATATTGTTTGGTACCATATACCAGTTAACACTTAATAAAAGCTTGCTAATGATATGATGTTATGTAACCATATAGGAACTACTGTGTGGTTATGACTAGGCAGCTCTGCATTTCCCTTGAACATTTATTGGTTGATACCATTCCAGGCTGATCAAAATTAATATTTCTGAAGTTACACAGGAGTTTGCTTAGTTTATTTTTAGTTCAGATAAGTACTATTCACAGCCTTTAAAAAATGAGGGTTTTTTTCCTGCTCAATTGAATTTTTCCAGAATGAAGTTTTAAATAGAAGGCCTTTCGTATTAAATCATTGAACTCTGGTATTACCTGAAGAGTTATAAAGTGGCTCTAAATCTTTCTTGCTAATAATGGCAGTATATCAATTTCCTAGACTAAAAGTTAGCATAGTAATTTCCAAATTCCTCAGGGAGTTCTACTTCCTGTTGCCTTTAAAAGCCTTTGATCGTTGTTTTTATTTCAGATATTTTAAAATGATGCCACCAAAATTTATATTTAAGTCATTACGAAAACATTCTTGTTGTAAAGAGTATTAGTTTTCGTGTTACAATTCTCTAAGTTACCCTTGGCCTTTTATTGTTTTGTTAACAGAAATTAAAATCTAAATCATCAGGTAACACATCTGTCAGAGCTTCCATTCAAGTCCTCCGTAAAAGGTAAGTTGAGATTGCTTTGATGAATTACACACTCTAGTGAGCAAACGCTATAAGCGTAGTCTAGTCTATTTTGTTATATAGTCTAGTCTATTTTGTTACCATTTAAACAATGACATTGAAGAACAAAGCACTGGTTTGGGCCTTGAGGAGAAAGACCTAGAGCAATATCTTCATTGTTCTTATGGTCCGTGACCTCTTAGTGTAAAGGAAATTAAATGGGAGATTATTGCTATTGTAAATAATTTTCTGCCATGTTAGAATGTGTGAACAGTTTCTCAAAATTAATGTTCTGTTATATTCTTTAGTATTTACTTTGTCCCTTACATTATTTGGCAAACACATTTTTCTGTGACTCATTTTAACTCCTTGAGTGTTCCAGAATATACAGGTTATATCCAATAAAGCAATGATCCTGTAATAAATACCTCTTCTTTGAAATAGTTTGCTATGGAAAATATACAGTTTGATCACAAGAACATAGAGTCAATGAGGCCAAATTAACTTTTCACATTTTTTTTTATAATATCATTTTTCTCCATGTGTTGAACATGTATAGTTGCAGCCCAGTGTACCTTGGTGGAAGCACTATTCCATGTGGCATTGGAACAAATACTTCACAGAGGTAGGATGTAACAAATGTATACTTTCTTATTAGGGTTTAGAGATTGGTGCCCTGTTGTTAAAATGTAGTTCATATGGTCTTGGCATGAATATATTTTATATTGAGAGCTTTATTTTGTTAGCCATTTTGTTAAAATGTTTATTATTCTTAGGAGATAGCTCTTGAAAGCTGTGATACTGAGTACATATTGTTCATTGTGTTGATGCCCTTTTCTTTTTCTTTCCTTTTTTTTCGTTGTTTTTGTTGTTGTTTGTTTGTCTGTTTTACTTTGTGGTCCAGGGATTATACCTTAGCATTTTAGGCAAGTGCTCTATTACTGAGCTACATCCTCAGCCCTGCTGATGCCCTTGTATAAGCCCTACTTGAAGTGCCTCCATAGGTCCAGTCAGTCCAGTCCTAGCATGACTTTTTTTCTCTGTGGTGCTAGGGTTTGAACCCAGGGCCGGCAAGCACTCTGCCACCGAGCCACAACCCTAGAGAAACAGATAAAAAAGTAAATGAGACCTGGGTGGTAGGGTGCTAGCCTGGCATTTGTGAGGTCCTGGATTTGATCCCCAGCACCACAAATTTTTAAAAAAGAAGAGGAAGAAAAAGCAGGAGCAGCAGCAGCAGCAGCAGCAAATGATTACACTGGGGCAGGAAGAGGAAGGGCTCTGATAACAGAACACCTGAGTCACTCTGCCACTCAAAAACTCGAAAAACTGCCAAGCCTTGAGAAAGGATGTTATATTTAAAACCTCACTTTGTATGGGGGAATCTAACCTGAGGGGAACCTCTGACTTCCACAAGAAGTCCAGTTAACTTCAGTCTTAAGTAAAGTGAAACATGGAACCATGGGGAACCCAAAGGGGGAAAACATGGTCTGACACCAATATTGGCTTGTTCTGTCATTACACTTTTGTTCTTAATTGTATGATGATGAACCCCTCCTGTTGTAAGACCATGTTTATTGAATAAAAATTTAAAAAAAATAAAAATAAAACCTTAGTTTGCTCTTCCCCTAAAAACTGATCATGGTTCATAGAGATATTGTGAGGATGAAATGAAATAATATAATTTGTATAATAGCCATGCCTGCAGTGTAAAAGACAGCTAGCTACTGTAAGAAAGTATGCTGGTTTGTAATTATTTGTCTTTCTCATCCAGTAGTCCTGCTTTCTTACTGTGTTCTATCTCAGGAGCAAGAATTCACTATTCTCCTGTTACTTTTCCACTGTATCTCAGGAACTATGTATCAATATTTACTTATAGGTGCCTTCTGATTTTAAATAGCATCTTTTAAAAATAGTACATTCTCATCTACTTCCAAAGATTAATATTGCCTTAAGATTGTTTTATATATAGCATTTTGTGTGTGTGCTTTGATACAGTTCTACCGTATAGAAGTCTTGTTTTTAATGGAATTTCAGTAGACAAAAGACAGGCTATTTTTATAGCTTGCAGGTCCTATCATAGTTTTGATGAATGAGGATGCCAAAATCTATCAAATTCCATTCCTGCAAGAGGAAATACCATGTGCTTATATATGCACATATTCACACCTCTTGTGTTTATCACTGCATCAAAGATACAAGTAAGCAACTGCCCATTTTATGACATAGAATCTGCACATGTAGAAAAATAAACACATGTATTCATGTGCATATAGAACATTCTGTGTGTAAAGTTCTTTATACTGCCCAGAGCACTTTTTATATATGTATTTGGTTCACCTAATCTGCAGATAAAGACCAAGATGCAGCTAGAGCAAGAATTTTTTACTCTCTTTTATAAATAAGATTGACGTACTAGTGTTAGATTCATTAAGCATGTATTAACCACCTGCTAGGTCCTAGGAATTAAGAGAACAAATATGGCGACCAAATAAATGGATATTTCCCTCAAAGAACTTGCAGCCTGGATGAGGAGATAAACATTAAATAGATAATTCCACAAGAAGTACTTAATTTCCCTTTAACGTGTGGTGTAAAGGGAAAGTACGGGATGCTACAAGCATAGATAATAGACACCCTAACTAATATGAAGGGTCAGGGAATGCTTCCCTAACATTTAATCAAACCACAATATGGAAAATTAGTAGGAGTAACACAGAGAGGTCTATTGGAGCCAGAGGATACACCATGTTATAAGATCCCTGAGATGGGAAGTTGCTGGGGATGTTGAAGGGAGAGCTGCCTGGTGGGTTAGAGCATGGTTAGTAGGGGAAGGAATGGCTCCTGACAGGGGTGGAGAGTCAAGAGACGTTTAGTTTGGGGTTCTATAGACTCCTTAGTCCCACTGAGTCAATCTGATAGGATTTATCTGAGAAACATAGAGTCTGGAGAAAAGACTATATTAACTTGTATTTTGGCCATTTCCTCCATACACATTTTTAAAATTGCCAGTTCTACTCAGTAGGGCAAAAGGACCAAGCTGTTGGTGACACATTCATTTATATTTTCCTTCTACATTTTAGAGGGAAAGATTGGCAATTTATTTTTCACTGAAATCACAACTTTATCTTAGATAAGCTTTTATTTACAGGTGGCCCCAACTTAAACAGTGGTTCAACTTAAGGTTTTTCAACTTTGCAATAATGCAAAAGTGATACATATTCAGTAGAAATCATACTTCAGTGTTTGAATTTTGATCTTTTCCCAAGCTGGCAATAAGTGGTGTGACTTTCAGTGCTAGCCGTGGCAGTGAGCCACAGCTTCTGACCAATTACTAAAGGGTGAATGACCAATACTCTGCAGTATACTGTGGTGCTAACCTTTGTTTGGTGGGTTAGGTGTGTTAAATGCATTTTTAACTTACGATGGGTTTATCAGGATATAACCACTTTGTAAATTGGGACACATGTGTATATAGTTATGAAAGAGAAATATATTTTAGCCCTGAAAATAAACACCAGTATGCATGGCCAGTGTATAAACTGAGTCTGTTTGTCCTATTTTTTTTTTTTTGATTTCTGGATAAGGCTTTGGTTTGGAGATAATGCTGAATACTTTGAAGTAGAAAAAAATTGAGTCTTTTACCTGGTTTGTGGAGAAGAGAACTGTACTTGGAAGTGTGGTTGGTACTAATAAGTGGTATAAGTACAATCTAAGGTAATATTTTCAAGCCAATCAAATTTTACTCTACTAATTATTTTTTAAACTACCTATAAGACTAAATTATTCCATAGACTAGTACTAATTATGATCTAACAGAGTGAATTGTAGCAGTGGAATGATTTCTTAGCTGCAAGTTAGTTTTATTTTTCTCACAGGACAGTGTTTGTAGGAAAATGTGGTAGTGTGAATAGATTTGAATAAACTACTAAATTTAAATTAAATTAAAAAGCTGTACTTAACATTATGGTTGAGATTTTACACATACAAAATGTCAGGACATTCTAAATAATAGTTCCCACAACAGCAATAATTCACCCAGATTGCACACATGTATTAAGGCATTAAAGTTAACACTCTGTGCAGTCATGTAATAAACTACATATGCATAAGAAAGCAAGTTATGGTAGCTTTGGGAACCATCATTTTGCATTTCCTGACTTGTACATTCAAAATCGGAGTTCAAATGGGTACCACTGTAATTGTGTTGAATTTCCATATGCACAAATACAACTGCATAAATTGATAACAATTTAAAAGAAAATAGGGACTTCCTTGTGAAACTTGTATAGGTTTTTAACGTTTAATTACCATTATTGTTAATATTTTTAGAAGTATGAACCATTCATACTCAAAAAATGTTTGAATTTTTGAAATTTACATCTAAATTTTGAAGAGAAATAGTGGAAAAGTATGATGTGTTTTATTTTGATTTTTGTTGCAGAAATATATGCTTATTGAAAAAATTAAAATTTAATATATATAAAAAAATATACAATAATCTGTGTCCTTCCCCTTCATTTCCACCACTCATGAGCCAAACAGTATTGGCTGCATAGTATATAACTTACTATATTTTGCTATGTTCTTACTACCTTATAACCACCTCTATAGGGAATTTATTTGGGGGAGTTATCATTTCCCAAAATAGGATCATGCTGTAGTATATGTTAGTTACTGTGCACATTACTTTGGATATTGCTCTAAGTCAGTAGATAAATCTAATTAATTCTCTTTATCAGACACCTAATGTACCTTATATAATTATACTGCATGTAATTCAGACTTCTCCTTTTGGGGGGGAGGCCAATGCTGGGGATTGACGCCAGGTCCTCCGGCGTAGTAGGCAAGTGCTCTAGCATCTAAGCTATGTTGCCAGCCCAGGCTTTTCCCTTATGATAAATACTCAGTTGGTATCCTTTTTTCTTTAAACTTTTTAAGCAATACTGTAGTAAATATTCTTGAGATGTAATTATATACTGATTCTTTTATTTATATGTAAAAAGTTTCCCAAAATAGGACTACTAGTACAATGATTAGGTATAATTTTAGAGATTTTTTCCCAAAATGTTGTAGCAATTTATGTACCCACCAGAAATGTATTCGAATGCTAATTTTAACTTACTTGCTTAAAAGACACATGATATGGTTGCTTTAAAATTTTTTTTTAAGACAGAGGGACAGTGAAACAGAGAGAGATAGAAAGAATCAATTTTATTTAGTTTTTCATGTGGCTTTCCTTGCTCTGAGACTTTGTTGTGTACATGGTTTGAACTTGGGTTCTTGCTCATGCCAGGCAAGTGCCTAACCACTAAGCCACCGCTCCAACCCCTGCCTCCCTTCTTAAATACAGTCTTCTTTGAGGAGTTTTTAAAGAAACTACTCTGATGTACCTTCTCAGTGAAGCCACACTGACCACATTATTTAAAAATGCAATCCATCCCCTCCAGTAGTCCTAGTTTTCTTCACCCTACTCTACTTACTATTTTATTCAAAGTACTTTTCATCTTGTAATATATGATATAGTTTAGTTTCATCTTTTACTAGAATATAAGCTCCACGAAGACAGAATGTCACTAGCACATAGTAGGTTCTCAGTAAAAGATTTTAAGTGGGACAGTGAATGCACATATGCCAAGTGGGAGGGGACCAAAAACAAGTAAGTCCCACCACTGAAGTAGTTTGTGGGGGAGAGATTGATTTCAATGTAGTGTTGCACATTCTTTCATCAGAGGATCCCTGGAAATTTCAGTAGGAAGGGATGCACTTAAAGAAGTTAGCTTAAATGAAAAGCTCCCTCAGACCCAATTTTAAACCATTAAATTAAAAGACTTGCAAATCCACTTTATGTCTATACAATAAGTATGTATGCTTGCATGTATCTGTCTGCAAGATGTTAGTAAAATAGGTGTGGGCAAAAAAATGAAAACTTAGCTATGTGTACAGTCCGTAATGTCTATAATCATATTAATCTGTACTTTGTCATTTTTTCAGTAATCTGTAATATGTGGTGTGTCCCATGAATAAATCCCATATTTTCATATTTAAACATACCAGGAATCTTTAATACACATTTCTTTTTCTCCAAACAGAGCATGTGACCATCTGCGTTGTATAGCCTGTGATTTCTGGGTGGTGAGCTACAATGACTATATGTGGGACAAGTCATGCGATTATCTGTTTTTTAGGTATGTTTCTAAAGCACTCCACTCTGTGAAAATTGTTCTAAGGACTTTATACTTTTAATTTTGTTGTATCGTCTTTGGTGAACTTGGCCAGATTATATGACCTCTCCCTCTTCAGTCTTTGTCTCATCCGTCTCCTACTTTCCATCTGTCTGCTGTCAGCCTAAACAAGAATGTGTTACTTCTAGAAGAGAGTACAGAAGTAGCCTCCTCACTGATTTTCATATTTACAGTTTCTTATTTCAGACCAGCCTTTCCTTGCTCAGAATTAAAGCACAGCTCTGAGTGTTCAGTTGTCCTGCCCAGAACTCTTCTGCCAGAGAATAATGCCCAAATTCCTGAGCAGGCATTCAAGACCCTCACGAGCCAACCTCTGTCCAGCTTTGTCTTCCCACAATGTGCCTCACCGTTGTGGGCTCTTAGCTTCGTCGCAGTACTCGGTGCCCCATTCCCTTTGACTATGCAGGCTCCCTACCTCCTGGGACAGCTGCCCACCATTTTACCTACCCAAATCCTCCCTGTCCCTTAGAGTAAAACTTAGCATGCACTTTCCATCATTCCCTCACCTGTCACCACTTAGAAGTAAATTCTTCCTTTCTTTTAATGTACTCAGCACTTAACTGTCATAAAATTGAAGATCTTAAATTGGTTATGGTTACCTTCCTCCTTATGGGCAGAACAATGACTTGCTCATTTTTATAGTTTGTACATTCTTACACACTTCCAGAAGTATCTAATATTGTTAAGGTGTTACAAGTTATAAAAATGTGTTTGAACTGTATATTCGCATTTTCAAATAAAATTAAGAGTTAAAATTAATAGGGGCTGGAACAGTAGCTCAGTGGTAGAGCATTTGCCTTGCATGGGTGAGGACCCACATTTGAACCCTAGCACCACATACACAATTAAGTGTCAGAAAAACTAAAACCAAATGAAAAGATAAATAAAATCAATTCATTCAAAAAAGTTAAAATTAATAAAGTATGGGGCTGGAGCAATGGCTCAGCAGTTACAGTGCTTGCCTGGCATGCACAAGTACGTGAGTTCAAGCCCCAGCACCACGTACACAAAATCTTGAGCAACAAAGGCCACATGAAAAACTAGATAAAATTGATTCTCTTTCATTCTCACTGTCCATCTCTCTTTAAAAAAAAAAAAAATTATGTATATCATGCATTTTTGGCCTCCCCCCAGACCTGTGTGTAAACAAAGACTGTTTTTAGATTCAAGTAGTCAGTATATACTGTAGCACCTTTCAGTAACATAAAGTAAAAGATGAGAGGGCTGGGGGTGTAGCTCAGTGGTAGAGCACATAACAGCCTGAGCATGAGGCCATGGGTTCAGTCCCCAGCACCACCAAAAAAAAAGAGGAGAAAGAAACGCTTCCGTCTACCTCTTCTGGCAACCACCATCCTTAAATAAGTTCTTTGGCATCTTTTCTCTTCAAAAACTACTCTGAGCATCTTAGTACAGCTCTGAATCCCATTCACTCATTCATACACACATATAAATTCACATATACAAAAATATGGGGAAATTATAATTTGAGAGATTTCACAGTTCCCAGCCCAAACAAAGTCTAATCCAGGTTCTTAAATGTCAATGGACAGGATCACAGTCCATCTGCTGTACCTAGGTTTACTCTTAGGTTTAGCCCATTTTTTGCTCTCTTAGTTGAAAACGTTAGCATAGGATAATAAGAAGCATGTGACATAAAAACAAGGCAAGCACAAGCATAAAGTAAGCAAAGTGAGTGACTCCATTGGTACTTGAGGAACTTGCAGAGCCTCAGTCTGAGTAAGAGCACCAGTTGCTTTAATATAGATTTTTAGCAGCCTCATTTTATCTTTTTTTTCATTTTAAAAAACTACATACATTTAGATAAAGCAGTGACTACTAGAAGATTTATTACAGTATTTAAATAAGTGTGGAGCTGGAGCAGTGGCTCAGCGCTTAAGGCACTTGCCTGGCATGTGCAAGTATGCGGGTTCAAACCCTAGCACCATGTACACAACAAAGAGTCGGAGCAATGAAAACCACATGAAAAACTAAATAAAATTGATTCTCTCTCTCTCTCACTGTCCCTCTCTCTTTAAAAATAAATAAAATAGTTAGTTATTCTTTAAATCAGTGGAAAATACAATCTCAGCCCTCAAGATGCTTATGAATGTTTGCAAGATAAGAGAATGGAACAACTAAAAAGTCTGTCTCAGCCACACATAGATCATTGATATGATATTTAATTTTCACAGCTTATTACCATTTCTTTATCCAGCAATTATTCAGCACCCAGTGTGGCACTCTTGGGAACTAGGCTTATATAGTGAAGAGGACCCAGTTTCTGCTCTTAAAGGATATTGAGGAGGGTATAGAGGGCAGATATGATATATTTAAAAGATATTTAGAGGTTTTCCCAGCTGTGGAATATGAGAGAAAAGTTTCATCTAGGATGAGTTTTTAGGCTTTTATCTTGGTTAACATAGATGGACTATGATACTGTCCATAGAAATTTAAGAACAATTTTAAAGGAAGACACTATGTTCATGTATGGGAGCTGTTAAAAACTGTCTCTGAAGCTCAGGGAAGAAATGTCGTCTGTAAAGTGATACTTGAAACCCTGAGATTGGACAGTATTACTCAGGAGGGCAACTTAGAGGGCTATCAGTGAACACAGAGTAGGGATCATTTTGTTAAGGAGACACTTTGAGGTTTATGTTGTGAGGGAGAAGACATGGGTGGAGACATGTATTTGAGTAGAGGGGTCCCAAATGCTCATGGAAAAAAAGAGCCTTGGATAGGTTCTATTCCTATCCAAGAGAGAGTATTGAGAAACGGACATGTTCAGGGAGAGCTCACTGGGAAACTGAAGGTTTTCCTTATCTTCTGGCCTGACTTTGAGACTGAGCATGTGATCTGCTGAAAGTAAAGTAGTGGAGGGCAAATGAAACTCGACATAAGGGACCAGTCACTGAGGGAAAACAGAACTGGGCAAAAGACCACTTTTTGGTGACCAAAGACAAGTTAAAAGGTTTATAGAGTGCTATTGAATGTCCCACAGAGCATAAGGAGCCCTCCATTTTGGTGGTGTCATCTGCATATTTGTCGCAGCATGAAATGCCATGCAGTTGTTGCGTTGCCCCTATTTTACAGATAAGGGAAATAAATGTATCCTGGCTTTGACAAGCCTCAACTGTATAAAAGAAACATAAGCTATATTTATTGACACCCCCACCATTATAGCTAAACAAAATGCTTTTATTTTTCTATTAAATCATGTATTTTCTTTAAGGGAAAATAATGGAATGATTTTTAAACTTTTAAGATACTTCTTAAAAAGCAGTTAAATCACCTACTAGCATGTTAGGCCATGGATTTAATCCCTAGCACTGGGTCAGGGAGAGACACTTAAATGTATTAATTAGCTCCCTGTATATTCATGATTTACATTCCTAAAATCTCTAATTAAGGATTCAGTCAAATACCAAATGTTAAGTTTGTCAAAACAAAATTGCAGATTTACAAAGGACATATTCGTTCACTTAACCAATTAGTTTTGGTGGAGTATTTTCCTCTCCAATAAAACTTAGCAGTTCTTCCCCTACTTACCTTAGCTGGGTCACTTTGCTTGTCGGAGTCTCAGTTTACTAAAATCAGACAGCTGGTCTAGAAAATCAGGTTTTGTTTGCTTCTAACCTTCCTAAATTGGACCTGAATTTTTGTACAATACCATTCTGTACACATTCCCCATTGACCACCAGAGGGCACTTTGGAGCCTACCATATATTGCAGTGATTATCACAAGTAATGGATACCACTCTTTTTTTCGTATTTATATTATACTTTATCATTTCACTTTATTTTTTCATTATTTCATTTTTAAATTTGTTTATTTTTATTTGCCACAGAATGTTTATATATACATAAACTTAAGTACATGAGTTATTAAAATCATAATTTATTTTCTTTATTAAATTTATAATAACTTCTGTATTCCTTTTATATAATATCATCAAATCTGGCTATCATTTTATGATAATCTTGCTCATTCATTTAGTTATTTTAACATCTTTAACATTTATTTCAGCATAAGTGTTTACTCTGTTGCTGATAGTATAAATAAGAAAATCATTGAAACAAATGAAAGATACAGTCTGAATCCAATGTACAGAAATGACAGGCACTTTTTCTCTATCAATGAAAATTCCCAATAGTTAATTCATCAGAGACCCATTATCTTTGTGCCTCTTAGGCTCTCTCCACTTGACATCATGTAGGGTTTTGTAGCAGGTATCTGAGGTAGGAGGTGATCCACCATCCTTCCCACTCTGTTCTTATTTATGTCATCTATGATAGGACAAATCAATAAGTCATCTCTTGCAGTTTCTGTGCTCTACTGCAGCATTAATAACCAGGCTGAGGGAATTGCCTTTTAAAAGGTTGCTCAGCGGTTAACGCACTTGTCTGGCATGCGCGAGTACATGAGTTCAAATCCCAGCGCCAAGTAAGCAACAAGTCTCGGAGCAACAAAAACCACATGAAGAACTAGATAAAATTGATATTCTCTCTCTCTCTATCTCTCTCACTGTCCCTCTTTCTTTAAAAAACAAATAAGTAAAATAAAAGTACTGAATATGAAAGAAATCCTTCAGAAAGAGAACACTGAAGCATATCTTCATTAGTGTAAAGGGGTCAAAGTCATTTAGTGTTCAGATACTATAAAAATAGGAAAATAAAGCTATTATAATGGTTTTTTGCATCATTAAGCACTGAATAAAGCTGCTGTGCTAAAACCTTCCTGTTTTACTAATAGGAACAACATGCCAGAATCCCACAAATTAAAGACAAAGTTGGAAAAGAAGAAAGGATCACGGGCATATGCTTGCCAGTGTAGCTGGAGAACTGTTGAAGAACTGACTGACCTGCAGACAGAGCATCAGCTTCGTTGGGTTTGTGGTAAACATTAAGAATGCAGCCCTTTGATATTCGGACAAAATCATCACAAGAGCCATCTCCATTCATCTTCATATTTAGGTAAAAGTATAGAGCATATTATGCCATTGGGAAAAAGACAGTGAATTTCATTTAACTATGCAGCTTTTTGAAGATCAAGTGGACTGGGAAGATAATACAGTATTACACTTCATTCCTTTTCAATAATGGAAGTTTCACATAGTAAGGTAACAAATATCCAAATTCTTTGCTAGCCTATCTTCTGTTAAATGGCAGTTTAACGATAGCGTTTGGTACATGCAACCTTTCATTAGCAATCACAGCACTGACTGCTCACACACTCAGTGTAAACATTCCTCACCCACAGCAGTTGAAGGGGATGGAGCTGACCAGGGCACAGAAGGCACTGTAGGAATGGTTATGGCACTTCTTCCAGTCATTTACTGTGTTGCCAAAGATTGTAACTTAAACAAGGCAAAATCTAGATGGTGAGTGGCTAACAGAAGGCTGGCAGGAGTGCAGGTATGTTATAAAACACTGCCTTATTTCCCACCAACTCAAAGCAGTGCTCACAGTAATGATAAGTATGTTTCAGCAGTTTTAGCTTACTTCTCTTGTTGTTCTTTTAGATTTTAAAAGTTGTTTAGTTTTAGCAAATTTAGTTAATGGTTATTTAGTCTTAGCAAATAACCATTTACATATACAAAGAAATTATTTTACAGACCTAAAGTCATAAAAATCCTGATACAAATAGGTCAGTATTGGATTTTCAAGTACTATCTCGTCCTTAATGGCTACAGTTCTATCAAGTAAGCAAGTAAAATGATCTTCAGGCAGCCTGAGGACTTTTCTGGTAGAATCAGATTGATATTTATCAGATGAGTACATGAAAAGAGAAATAAAGCATAAACAAATCAGCAGGTAACTGTTGGGCTCCTTGTTGATATCACTGAGCAGTATATTCAGAAAATCGGTTACCTCAGAGTTTCTAGTTCCCAGCACCCTTGAGAGATTTTGGGACTTTCCAATCTGCCAGAAACTCTTAACCACAAGTGTCTACAATTTGGTTCAAATGTGTGACACAGGGCACACTGAAATGTAGTAAATGTTAGCAAAGTTATAATCCTCTTGGTCTTATGCTAACTCCATTCCAGCTGCCCTATGGAAGCAAAGAACATTTAGTCCTAAAAGTCTTTACCTAGCCATAACACATTTGTATACTTATAAAACTCTAGTAAGTGTAGTGTTACAATAGAACAAATCTCATAGTGAATATTGGTCACATTTTATATCAAGGACATATTTATAGATTTTATCTTTCAATAAAATATTTTACTCTCCAAAATTATGTCTTTGTAATTGTGTGAGAAATATACCAGGATTTAGATTGAAGTCATCTATTCCAAAAAGTTGCAAAACAAGATCCATATTCAAAATCTCATGGGATTTGGGATGTTTTTGTTTATTGCAATAACCAAATTTTCTAAATCATTCATTTGAAACTATTTTTAGCTTATTTTGCCTCTAGATGGACAAAAAGATCTCTTTTCTTTTTTATTTTTTCATTATAGCTACAGTAAAATTTGGGCACATTACCTGTGTTTGGCATTCCATAATAATCATAAGAATTCTGTAATGTCAGAAATGTCTGTGAATTTTCATTTTTATTGTCAGCTTACTTTATAAGCTTTTTAGTATCGTGCTATTTTAACCTAAAATGTAGAAAGAATATTACATTTATAATTACTTATTATAATTTAAGCTAAAATACAACTACTTTAGAATTAGTATAGAAGAAAATTAAAGTTTCTAGGCAACTGTAATTTCACAATGCAAAGTCTATAAAAGTTTCAAGATATTATTCCTATTTTCAGTATTTACAATAATTTCCCACCTTTAGCAAGTATCTGTTGTCAAGCCAGGTAACTACTTTCTTTGAACCATAGACCCATATGCTGCCTAGAAATGAATAAATAAATAGCTTTATGCTATATTTTTTACTTTCTTATTTTAAAAGTATTTAAATAGTCGTGTGGGCATTATTTGAAATAGTTTTTGTATTTTTTTAACGTCAACAAGTTTCCAGCTATCAACTTGAACAGAGAATTTGTTTACACTAGGGAGGAGAAGCATTCTGCGGTTTTTTTTAACAAGAACATATAAGGAATAAACACACATGCATGAATTTTCAGGCTATCAATCAATTCATTGCATTGTCATTTCCTAGTAAAAAACAACACAACAGTTTTTTCCCAATGTGTACAAAATTTATGAAGGGATAAAAACTTGGTGAAAAAACTGAGAATGATACCAACATCTAAAAATAAACTTGGGGGGCTGGAGCAGTGGCTCAGTGGTAGAGCACTTGTCTGGCAGGCATGAAGAACCAGGTTTGAACCCCAACAACACCTACACAACTAAGTGTCTGAAAAATAAAAACCAGATGAAAATCTTACTGAAATTGAATCTCTCTTTCTCTTTCTTTCTCACTCTCCCTCTCTTTCTCTCTTTAAAAAGTAAATAAACACAACTCAAGTCCCACGAACAGTGGATGGGTGAGAAAAGTGGGTGACATAGCATCAAATATGCATGGTACAAATTTAAGAATGTGTGTACATGCATACGCAAAAAAGCATGACTAGTCAAAGAGCAGGTCCAAGTTCAGGAACAGACCAGGTTGCTGTGATACATATCCAGATGTCAGAAAACTTAGAATCCTTCTTTTCTTGGGCCAAAGATGGTATCAGACTGAATCAGAATCACTTTCCCTCCTTTTCTTACTGACCTAATATTCTTCAATATGAAAAAAAAAAATCTTTGTATCCGAAGTCCTATAATGAAACTTAATAATAAATTTCAAATGTAGATTTTTTTCCCTCAGCTATTATGTTTTTGTTTTGTTTGTTTGGTACTGGGGATTGAACTCAGGGCCTTGCACATGCTAGGCAAGTAGTCTACCACCGAGCTACATCCCCAGCCCTTTTCTTTTTTAAAACTTTATTTTGAGAAATGGTCTCCTTAAATAGCCCAGGCTTGAACTTTGTGGCCTTCTGAATAGATGGGATTACAGGCATATACCATTGTGCCTAACAGCTTTTATGTTTTAACAAAGTTTTGTATCAACAACATCCTGTTCCCAACAATAAGTTCTATCTGTTTTCTGAAAATAATCCTTAAGCAAAGAACAAATTGAAAATATACAATCTCTTTAGAGGTTCCATTTCATATTTGGGGAGCGGTGTGAAATAATTTTGTGCGCTGTTTTAATAATTAAATTTGTCTTTCCTCAAATGTCTTGAAATAATGGATATCAAAGTGAAGTGTTATAGATTAGAACTGAGAGTCAAGTTCCTCAGAAGGCTGCTTGACTTTGGGGGCTGCTTCTGCTCCATCTGTATGGGTAGTGACATTTCTCTTTGTAAGCTCTTTGTAAGGATGAGTTGTAAAACATGAAACTGACTAGCATAGAGTTTGGCTAAGAATAAATGCTGAACAAATGTTCTCATTCTTTTTCCTTCTACAATAAATACTGTCTAAAATAAAGTAGTGCAGCATGCTTCTTACAACAGATCGTTTGACATGTTTGCTATTCATTCACTATAAAAGAGACAGCAGTGCTGTCATTTTTATTTTATACCTTGTGAACATAAACCTGGCCTTTTTTATTTTATATAAGTTGAAGCTATTGCTTTCCTTAAAAAAGAAAAATGCTCCCCCTAGCCTGCCGCTTCTTTCCAGCTTACACCTACATGGGCCATCATGAAGGCATTCCAGGCCTTCCACAGTATCCTTTCAGCTTCAGCTTCCCCTGCTTTCCTCTTGCTCCTGCCAAAATGCCTGCCACAGTTGCTCAGATACACCTTACATTTTACTGCCCTCTATCATCTTACCCTATCAAAATACAACTCATTTTTCCAACCGATTATCTTGTACGTCATTGGTTCTCAAAGTGAGGTCCACTCTCAGGGAGTTTCCACTTTCAGGGAGTCTATAGGTCCAAATATATTTTTGTGGTACTCAAACATGAATTACAATTTCACCGTATGGAGATTCGTACTATGATGCAAATGGTAAGTCAAACTGCTGGCCCCTACAAGCACCATATGAAGCATTGCGTTTGCAGTTTAAAGAAAGCCAGTTTCACTTGAGAATATCCCTGGGTTGAAGCAGTGGCTCAGCAGTGGAGTGCTTGCCGCTTGCCCGGCGTGTGCAAGGACCTAACACCACATACACAACTAAGTGGAGGAAAAAGAAACAGACAAAAATTAAAATTAGCTTTCTCTCTCTCATTTCAATAAAAAAGAAAGAAAGAATGTTCCTGATGGACAGTAAAAAAATACTAACTTCATTTATCTCAGCCTTCAGAAACATCTTTTTAATATTCTGTGTAGCTAAACGAGAGGTATATATAAAGCACTCATGAGCTGAACAAACTGCTTTTCTCATGGAATCTGCTTTTGCTCAAAAGAACAATTGGCAAACTATTGAAATTCAGAAAATTATTAAAGTGATTCACCTCCAAATAAATAAATAACAGTACTGTAAGCCAAAATAAGAATTTTGGAAAACTTGTGTCTGCCGCAGTGAGCATGACAGCTTTCCCAATGTGTAAATTCTTTCCTGATGAGACTAGTGGTGATCTTAACAAGTGATTTTTTTTATACTCTGTAATGAATTTTGACAATATTTGACAGATCTATATAATCAGCAAAAATATTGCCAAATGACCACATGGTATAACAAAAGTATGCATTTAAACGCAAGACAGACTGATGGATTTTAACAGTACGCAAGACTCATTTCATAACAATTCATTTCATTGCAGCTAACTTTTAAGAAACTGGCATTTGTTGAGTTTTGACATGGTATTGAAGAATAGCCATGATTATCTGAAAAAAATTGTTAAAATACTCTTCTCTTTTCCAACTTTATGTCTACACAAAGCCAAATTTTCCTCTAAGGCTTCTACCAAAGCAACCAATCTCAAAAGAGTAACTGTAACAATAGATATGAGGGTTCAACTGTCTTCTGGTAAGTCAAACATTAAAGAGACTGGCAGAAATACTAAACAAATGCCACCCTGCCCACTACATTTCTTTTGGAAAATATAATTTTATAAAAATGTGATAATGTATAAAGAGTTTATTATTTTTAATTCAGTATCAATGTTTCTAATATAATAATACATACGTATGTATTTCTAATGTTATATAATCACAAAAAAAGTCTTTGGGATTCACAATGATTTTTTTTTTTTTAAGAGAGGGACAATGAGAGAGAAAGAATCAATTTTATTTAGTTTTTCATGTGGCTTTCATTGCTCGGACACTTCATTGTGTATGTGGTGCTGGGGTTTGAACTTGCATACTCACACATGCCAGGCAGGCGCCGTAACCACTGAGCCACTGCTCCAGCCCTCACAATAATTCTTAAAAGCCTGTAATAGTGACAAGACTAAAAAGGTTGACAACTATTATACTCAAACCTGATTGCCCTGCTCACACTCCTCCCCAACTTAAAGGTGTGATTTCTCCCCTTTCCTTGTGTTTTCACACTTTCTCTTTCTCATAAAAATATAATACCTTGCATTGTAGTCATTTGTGTGCCTGCTGTATTCATCTTGGGGATTCCACCTCAAGCTCTTGAAGACTCTCCATGCAAGAGGGCAAACTGAGACAGTTATGCCACTAACTTCCTGGGGCGCTGTAAGCCACTGTGTCTTTGAGTTCACCTGAATTCATCAGATTCATTGGATTTAATGACATATTCGTTTCCTTGCAGCTTCAAATAGTTTGAATACTGTTCCTCTAAAAAAAAACACCTTGGTGGGCTGAAGATATCATTCAGTAATAGAGCCTAACAGGCACAAGGCTTTAGATTCCATCCTCAGCACCTTCAAAACACTTTTAAAAATAAAAAAAAATATTTTATTGATCCCACCTCGGAAGATGTGGTATGTGTAGTGGGGAAGAGACTAGAGTCAGAGATGAGACACGGATTTCTAAATGACACCATCTGTGTGCTCTCAGTGCTTTTAGTAGTGGAGAAAAGAAGGGAACCACTTACTCTTGAGATGAGCAGTGAGTTCTCGAAGACAGAAGTCATTGCCACCTTATAGGGGACAGGCATTTAAAATCAGGTAAGAGGGAAGTTGTGTATTCCTTGTAGATGATCTTAGGCTAAAGAGTTAGTAAGGAACACTTTTTTTTTTTTTGGTACAGGGATTGAACCCAGGGGCACTTAACCACTGACTCACATTCCCAGCCCTTTTTATATTTTATTTTGAGACAGGTCTCTTAGTAAGTTGTTTAGGGCCTCCTCACTAAGTTGCTGAGGCTGGCTTTGAACTTGGAATCCTCCTGCCTCAGCCTCCCAAGCCACTGGTAATTATAGGCTTGCGCCACCATGCCTGGCTCCAGGAACATATTGTTTTCTTTGTTTTAAGAGACTGCTAGTTTTTATTTTTTCATCTGGTTTTTGTTTTTCCTCCACTTGTGTATGTGGTGCTGGGAATCAAACCCAGGTCCTTGCACATGCATGGCAAGTACTCTACTGCTCAGCCACCTCTCTATCCCCTCCAGGAGCATTTTTAAAGTAAAAGAGCTGGTTGTAACCTGAGCCCCTCTGGACAGGCTGCGGCAGGTTCAAGGCCAGCCTCAGCAATTTAATGAGACCCTGTCTCAAAAAATAAAGGACTGGGGATGTAGAGAGCCCCTGGGTTCAATCCCTAGTACAAATAGAAGAAGAAGAAACTGTGGTATGAGGCATCAGGCTACTTGATATGTTTCAAGAACTACAAGTAAATTGATTTGGCCTGATTGCACATTGAATGTATTCAAATAGAATGGTGAGAGCCAAGGCTGCACTAGTGAGAAAAGTAGGATTGAACTGAGAGTTAAACCTGTCCCATTTAGTCCCACAGATACAAATTGAGCTAATTAGAAGAAGTTGAGAGAAAAAGATGACAGACACGTTTTTCAAGAGATGCATATTCCATGAGTGACACTCTTATTTAGGAAGATTGTTAAACTCAGAAGAATGACATCCTACTCTAAGAATAGAAGAACTCAAAAAGTTAGTTAGTCCTAAGAAGCCACGTTCAGTCAAGGCAGGGTCAGGGAATGAGGAGTTCATTTACCAGGAGATGGGCATTCCAGAAGGCATGGTAGGCAGAGCTGGTCAGAAGGCAACAGTGGGGGCGGGGGAGGGAAGCAGGAGATGGCAAGAGATGGGGAAGAACAGCAGTGTTTGGAGGAAAACCTGGAAGAAACTTATTTGAACCAAAAAAACAACAGAGACCTGAGCTTTGGGGACATTAACCTGCTCAAATATAACTCTACTATCTGGTCTCTACTAGAAAGAGGGTATTTTATAGGCTCAGACTCACCCTGGGTGATGACCCAGGACTGCTAGAACACAGTTTTGGGGAAAGGTAAGGGTCTGCTTTTGTTTCGTTTTATTGGGTGGCTTTGTTTGGTTTTTGGTTTTTGGTTGGTTGGTTGGTTTGGTTTGGTTTCCAGTCCAGCATACTACTTCCTTTGCTCTCAGTTTTGAATAGGATTCACATTGTTAAGAGACTGGACAGTTCATCTCTGACTAGAGAAGTACATGCACCTAACAGTAAAAATGGGCTCCAGCACAGTCGTGTGTAGACAGCTGTGTGCAGGCAGGGGGTCCATGAGAGTGAGGCCTAAGGACTTTCTTATCAAGGATTTGTTCATCAGAACAAGTTGGTATCAAGGGACTGAGGATTCTGAGTCAGACAGGTAAAGAAGGCTGAAAGAGACTGAGGGCCAAAGTACGAGTTTTGCTGGAGATCAAAATCAGAGGAGAGGCAAGAAAGATGGACCTGTGAGATAGTTTCATATTATTCTTCCTTACACATAAAGAAACTGAGGCATAAAGAACTTGCCCAAAGTCACATGTCAGCAGCAGTATAGCATTCAAACCTGGATCCATCGAGCTCTGCATATGTGTGTAGAGGGAAGAAGCTGCTCTCTGACATGAGCTAGAGCAGAATAACATGGGGCTGTTCCCCGGGTATCCCCTTGCACAGCCCCAATGGGCTAACAGATGCAGACCCTGTACCTGAAGAATATATAGTCCCAGTTTTGCCTTAAAACATTTTCAGACATTTTGTGTAATTTTTGTTTAGAGGAAGCAAGATACAGTGCCCACTTGCTTGGCCTCAGGTTGTCTCCCAGGGCTCATGTCTTCCAGGAACGAGAAGTCCAGATGCCATGCAGCAGAAAAGAGTTCTGTAACCATTGGTCAAGTCTGCCACATGCTCAGGAATTGGGAATGACAGAGTCCCTTGGATTTGATAACCCTGGGTCAGGCCTGCAGCTTAGGTTCTTGTTCAACTCAGTCCTCAACCCTGTATTTAGATAGAGTCAGCAAAAGAGCTTTTAAAAGTGCCAGAGCTAGGCTCCAGACCCAGAAAGTCTGATTAACTTGTCTGCAGCGAGACCCAAGCATCAGTACTATTTAAAACTCGCCGTTCTAGGGCTGGAGAGGTGGCTCAGCTGTATTGCACTTGCCTGGCATGTGTGAGGACCTGGGTTTAAGCGACAAGTAGAGAAAAACCAAAAGAAAGAAATAAAATTAACTCTTTCTCTCTTAAAAGAAAAAAACTCTGCCATTCTAGTATGAACCCCATGCCCATGGTGAAAGCCACTAACAGCAATAAAACCATAAAACCATGGTGTGCCACTTTCCTCTCTGGGCTTTAGTATCCTCACCTGTAAAAATACACAGGTTTTTTTTTTTCCTAAGACTTTTCTGTTTTTCAAGGAGAGAGTGAGAATCACTTTTTTTTTTCATCTGACTTTTGTTCCTGACAATTGTATATGAGGTGCTAGGGTTTGAACCCAAGTCTTTGCACATGCCAGGCAAGTCCAATACCACCGAACCACTGCTCCAGCCCCCTTCCTAAGACCTCTTTTTGCCAGTATAAAACAGGTTATACTAAGTGATTTTAATATGCCTTCTGAGATTAAACTTTTTCATGAATCTCCTGTTACTACATAATCTTTCTAAAATGATTATTGCATTTAGGATTCAGTGTGTATTTTATTCAGTGTTTCCCTAGAAAGAGAGATGTTAATATCTAGTTCAAGTTTTGAGTCCCATAATGACCCGTTTCCTCTTAAAATGAAAATAATAGCAGTCTTCAAATGTGGACAATGCAAACCTCTCTGTACTAGGAGAAGCATCTCAAAGTCTGTGGCCCCTGAGAAAGTGAGTCATTGACATCATCTTCCATAGCAAAGAGCAGCTTTTAATAGCAATATAATATAGAAAGATGGACTCTAGACAGTAGATGGAAAACAATTTTAAGTCAATATAGAAAATTTACATAACTTAGAAGCCATTTTAAGTTTTTATATTCAAGATTATTTTTAATTTAACATCCACAAGGCATGTAGGGAAAATCAAAGATTTATTTTACATTTTTCTTGAGGATTATGGGATTAAACAAGATTTTTCCTAGTGCCTTGAAGCATATCCTGTTATAGATACTTTCAGCCTTAGCTGGAAGGAGTAGAAATGACTTAGCTCTAGAAGGACCCAATGTCTTCCAAGCCTCTCCCCTCTGGCCTTAGTTTCCCTCTGCAGCTGATTTTATGGACGAATTTTAAGTATTTCATTTAGTTACCAGCACAAATGTTTTTCTGAAATAGCCCAGATCCAGTGATAAACCACGGGGGTGATCAGAAACAGATTTGTCTGGTCCATAAGCACACCTATAAAGGCATAGATAATGTGTGCACTCGTGAGGCACAGTGCAGGGTCCGCAAAGGAGATCCATGCCGATTCTTCCTTTGCCCAGTGAGTTAGCTGATTCTCTCACCCTACAGTAGTTGCATTAAGGCAGGGTTGGAGTCAGAAGCCTGGATTTGAATCCTGGCTCTGCAATTTAAGGGCAAATGATATTCTACAGGTCACTTATCCTCCTAAGCCTCTCCTACCCAGCCTGAGCAACAGGGATAACAAGAAGGGTCATATCACAGTGAGCAACTCTGGGGGGAAGTGAGCACAGTGATTCAATTAACATATAGTATACAAGTGAATTGTTTGCAAAGATTTCTCTCTTTTTTTTTTTTTAAGAGAGAGAGAGAACCGGTTTTATTTAGTTCTTCATGTGGCTTTCGTTGCTCCAACACTTCATTGCGTACATGGTGCTGGGGTTCAAACCTGGGTACTCACGCATGCCAAGCAAACGCTGTAAGTTGAGCCACCACCACTCCAGCCCCGACATTTCTGATCAGTACAAAAATGCATACCTTAAAGACAAATTTCTGCCATGATTCTAGATAGGTTTTCTCCTTCAGCATTCTTCCTGTTTTGTATTAAATGTCTTTTTAGTCCCATTGAGCTTCATCTTACAGCAGGAGACCCAGCATGACCCTTTTAAAGGGAGCCTTCAATGCACAGATGATTTCACTTCAACACTTGCCTGCTCTATTCCAAGTGTGAGGCAACAGGGCCCAGAGATGCTAGTGATCAAACAGGAGTAGGGGTTGGTCATACATGGGTCATTTCCTAAGAAATTGTTATAATTGGCCTTTTGTGTCAGATGGCTGATTCTGGTCAATTGCAGACATCAAAGGTGGAAGCAGACTTGGTGCATTTACACTATTTCACAACCTAGAGAAACAGCACTGGACATCTCCCTGTTGCTCATTGGTTGATTATAAAATGACCAAAATGGAACTGCCAAGCTGTGCGCCAACACTAGAAATGCACTGCTCCCAGACAGGAAAAGGAAAGCACACCTCTTTAACTTCCCCGTTTATAGTCTGAAATTCTCACTGAGATATTGGGGTTGCTATTGAGTCATCAAGTCACATTCTAGGCTATCCCTGAGGCTCGCCACAAAGGAGGGAGGTCCTGAAGTAACATAGGAGAGCTAGTCACAGTGAAGAAGAAAGGGACAGGTGTGCCTC
The DNA here is from genome assembly GCA_004027875.1 of Aplodontia rufa. NCBI lineage: Eukaryota > Metazoa > Chordata > Mammalia > Rodentia > Aplodontiidae > Aplodontia > Aplodontia rufa. Next base: position 38,416 of record PVKS010000799.1, on the reverse strand, counting down.
CAGGAACCCAGGGCTTTAAAAAGCCATGCCATTGGAAACCCTGCAGACAAACTCATCAGTTGAGGATCTAGCCCACAGGGGGCAGACCTGCACCAAGCACCACATCTCACTTCTCAATTGCTTTTTTTTCTCTTGGGAAAAGCACCCAGAACACTTTTCTAAAGCATATGTTTCATGCTGCATCGAACCTGCCTACCTTTATTAGCAATATCCTGTTAATATAGTAGTGGAGTTATGTTTTTCTCTGGATGAAAATAGAAATCCTCCCAAGTCTAAGCCACGTGTCTGTTTTTAGGAGACAAGTAGAGGCACCAAATAGTTGACTATTACCAGGGAAGCTTAGTGACCCTTTCTACCCCAAAAGCACTGGTATGGTGTTTGTGACCCCCACCTCTGGAAGAAAATTGGAACATTTTAACTGATTCACCTAACAAATCAGCTCCTTTAGCACTTCAAGAAATCTAAGTGGATCTAAAGTTTAAAAGTAGCAATAAAATTATTTCTCACCTACAACAACTGATTGGAAATTAGGGTGACAACCTGGGCAGAGCCAAGCAAGGAAATTGCTAGGACACAGAGATTTCTGCTGACAGGCTTTTTGAGACCAGGAAATCATTATCTACATAACCTTTGAACATGATTGTTCAGCACAAATGTTCCCATAGTACAGTGATTTGGTTTTGATTTTAAGTGTTTTTTTTAATGTACAGAAAAACAAGAAAATAAAAAATCATTTCATACTCTAGTTTGCATGTAGAAATATAATATATAAAAATACATCAATCCTTCTACTATTCCAAAAGGTAAACACTGTCCATTTGTGGTATATCCTTTTGGATCTTTGGATGGATAGACAGATTCTCCAGGCTTGAAAGGCCTGTTACCTACACTCTATCCTCTCTTCTCTGGATAGCTGCTGCCATTCTTGTCCTACCCCTACCATAGAGGCTAGATGCCGGGAGCTGACGATTGCGAATGTTATAATGAACATCTTGCAGTCCTCTCTCTGTATCCCTGTATCTGTGTTCAATGTCTCATTTGTGTAATATCAAAATCTAAACCTAAGGTCTTGGTGAATATTCTGACTGGGCCTCCTGCCCTCCCAGCTCTTGACAGCCCCTGTGCCTGGGTCCATGCCCATCCTCCAGCTCCACAGACCAGTTGACTGCTCCACCATCACCCCACACAAGGTTTCCTCAAATGCTGCCCATCCTGCCCTGCCTTTGCTACCCCTTGACCTCTGGCTGCCACCACTGTTTTCCTAAGTTGGGGCCTTCAGCCCTGTGAGGAACTCATACGAGGGGCAGCAGCCTTTCTAGGGTCACAGTCACCAAGACAGGTTTTCAACTCTGTTAAAGTCAGTAGGTCAATTGAGGGAGCAGCTGTGTGAGGAAGGGACTGTACCGGGGAGCCCCAGAGGTGCCAGTGAGGGGGCAGGGCAGGAAGTTGTCAGCTGCACGCTCAGCTGATTCATCACCTGCTCTTCTACCAAATCTCGATGAACCATATCTAAAACACAGGAAGGAACTGTGAATGCCCTTGAGAGGTGTTTTTATTGTTTGTTTTGTTTTGTTTTTGTTTTTAAAGAGAGGGACAGTGAGAGAGAAAGAATCAATTTTTTAATTTAGTTTTTCATGTGGCTTTCGTTGCTCTGACACTTTGTTATGTATGTGATGCTGGGATTCAAACCCATGTCCCCAAGCATGCCAAGCAGGCCACTGAGCCACCACTCCAGCCCTTGAGAGGTGTTTTGACCCCAAAGCTCCCATCAGTGTTTCAGCTTGGCGTGTCCTGAAGGTACAAGTTACATGCCCTGGCCATCTCTTATATCTTCTGAACAGAACTGGGGCTTTAGAGGAGGGGAATGAGGAGAGGATATCTTCAAATAAAAGCACCAGAACGGAATGGGACATTAACCCCGATCATCAGTCCAGCCTTTTTGGTTTACACTTGAATTAACAGACTCAGAGTACCGAGGGACATGCCTCCAGACTTGCAGATAGTTGGGGTGTGGACCTGTTTCGCAATAAGAGGAGTCTTGGAAATTATCAAGTCCAGCTCGGGGCAGATGGGCCTTTGTAAAAGAGTAGCTCTGATACCATGCCCCTCTTTTTAGCCTGCCTCATTCTTCTCCCTCTCACATTGTCAAGTGTGGTGACCTGTTAGCCCAGACCTCTCCAGATGGTCCCCTAGGCTTTGCAACCCTCTTTCCACCATTTCTCCCCTCAATGAAGAAAAACTAGCCCTGCCACTCTCTCTGAGGGACTCCCCCACCAAAACCAGCCACCCCTGTGGCAAACCCAGCTGATAAATGAAATGTCCTCCCCACATCTGTGAATTGCTGATAATGACTCCTGGTGGTTCTATGCTCTCACATCTATTCTTTTCTTGCTTTTTCAAAGTCAACACATTCAGATAGCTCGAAATTCTAATGTAAGAATTCTCATTCCTATGCCTGCCTACCCTCTCTAGGGCCACTTCCCATTCCAACTCTCCAGATAACTAATTTGTTAGTTTCATGTGTATCTTTTCAGAGTTTCTTTATACTCCACAACCAAATGCTATAGAGAGAATAGAAAAGAGTTTTCAGAACCATAAGCCAAAGGAATCCTGCTAACAGTAGAACTTGAAATTCATTAAGCAACAATTCCTTCCTTACAGCCCCTTCTGTCCCAACATATAAGTGGCTGCCTTCTTTTTTTTTTTTTTTTTTTTTTGGTATAATGATCTTAATTGACTTTATTTTCAATTCTGGAATCAATTGAAATTCATTCCATTCCATAAAATAGAGTAAAATTTTCCATTGGCTAAGTAGAAAAGTTTGGTTTCATATAGATAGAGTAACTGAAGAAAACAGAAACTATAAAACTATAAAAACTTGATAGGTCATTTCAAAGTTAATTTCTTTGTAAAGTGGGACAGGGAAAGAGAAAAACAAAAAAAATAACAATTGCTTAGTTAATGACAGGTTATTTCAGGCTATTTCTTTTGTGTAAGCATTAAGGCAAAAAGAACTTTATTATTAAGACAATTGAAACCAGCCTGTTTGTGAAATTCTGGCTGTTGGATCTCTAATCCTAATTTCTAAGAAGTTCAGATAAACAGCTTAGTTTCCACTTGGTGACATGGAACTTTATAGTGACTTCATTTTAATTTTTAGCCTGTCCTGTTAGGGCCCAGTACAAGAACTTAGTACAAAACAATCATCTACTACAATTTTTAACAAAAATATGTAGGAGAATATGTGTAGGTTAAACTCAAATATAACTATGATGCCATTTGATATAAAGGACTATAGATTTTAGTGACTGCAGAGTTGAGAGAGACTGGAAATAAATGCCCTGCAGATACCAAGGGAGGACTGTATAGCAAGTCACTGTTAGCCAGGCACCATATTAGCGTGGCTGTTGCATCCAAGCTTATAGTGAGTGGCTGCCTTCTTGTAGTTAAAATTCCTCCCACTATAGAAAATCGGCTCCAATGGGATGCTACCAGATCATCAATCAGAAAAAAACACAGCCTGCTGCCTCATTTCCAGGTCTGAAAAGTCGCAAGGGTAGAGCTGGAGACATGCTGAGACCCCTTTCTTCATTTGTTCATTTGTTGAACCAGGTACTGAGCCAGGTACTAGGGACACAAACACAGTTCCTGCACTCATGACAAAAGGAAAACAACATGGGCCAAGATTATCATTGAGATTATTCAACTGTAGCTGACAACAAATACAACCCAGACAGGTCTATGGTTAAGAAAGGGATTGCTTGACCCCTACAGCTGAAATGTGCAATAATAGGTTTAACCTTAATTCAGAGAGTAAATGATGTCACTAAGAGCAATCTCTTGGCTCTGCACTCTGTGGGCTAGTTTTTTTTCTTTAGGCCACTACTCATGATGGCCCAGGTAGCTTCAGGCTCACATTATCTCCACCTTAGACCAGTGCAATTGAGTGAGTTATTAATTACAAGAACCAAACAAAAATCAAGTGATCAAGTGTCCTTAATACTGTTTGGCTTATGAAAATGACCTGCCCATTCCTAAACCAATCACTGAAGCCAGAATGGATGGATTATATTGATTGGCCTAGGCTTGGTCACATGCTCCATTCTCAGTACCCAAGGGTTGGATCAGCTTTACCCAAAGCACATAGATAGAGAATTGAGGAGGAGAGATACCCAAAAACAAAACTTGGGTACTGTATCCACACACACAAAAAAAATAGGCTGCTAGCCCACAAAATTAGGGACTGTCCATCCCACACTTATAATTAAAAGTAAGGTGAATGATTAAAAGGGGAACTGCAATGTGCCATATCGGGTCTGGCCCAGAAAAGAGCATCAGAATTATTCCCTAAGAAGGGAGCAACTGGTTGCTGGGTTTTATTTGTGGAGAGGAAACTGCCATGGGAAGGTCCAGAGGCAGGAGAGAAGGAACCCCTTTCAAGGAACTTAAAGAGTTACAATATAACTAGGTGCCCACAAAGCAGGCACTAGAGCAGGCTGAGGACCGTGGATGAGGTGGGCAGCCCAGGCAGGCAAGCAGTCCATAGATGACCCACCATGGTTAACCCAGGCCAGATTCCACTGCAAACGCCACACCATAGCAGATCCATAGTGGGCTGTGTTCAGGTCTGCCCCCCAAACTGCAGTTGGGGCCCAGTGCTAGGTGAATATGAGGATCACATCTAACCAGGTCATCTTCCTCTTCAGAAACACTTAAAAGCTGAGTCCCACATTCCAAGCATGGCCTTCAAGCCCTTGCCCACAACCCAGCCTCCTGACTCTCCCCACCCTTCTCCCTATTCCACTGGCTCCACACTCAAGCCACAGTTACTAAGAAGCCCCCATGTGGAGAAAAAGTAGCTCCAGGAGAGCTGGACTCTAGCCACAGGCATGTGTTCACTCATCATTTTTCCATCCTGGAAGAAGGCTGGCCAGGGGATGGAGGACTGGTGTGGACCCCAGTGTGCGCCCATCCCAGGTCCTGGACTCAGGCACAGCATCCAGCCTGTAGGCCCGTATAACTCTACTCACAGGGGAAACCTTGTCCCTGGATGCCCATTATGTGAGATGAGGCCAGGGCTGCACTTTTCATAGGGCCTGAGGTCAAGAACAAGCATGGGGAGAGAACAGTGACCTTCCTTGGCCAGGAAAGAACAGCAGGACAGAGGACCATAGAGCCAGAGATGTCTCTCAGCTCAGAAAGCTGCAGAATGCTCATCCAGACTCCAGCGGTGGCCTCTGAGGAGAATGTTTTTTTTTGGGGGGGGGGGCATGAGACATGGAACTTTATGTCGTGCAGGCAGAAGAAGCAAAAGAAGGGTCGGAACTAGGTTTACTGTTTCATATCTCTTGCTTATGTTCTGGGCAGAATTTTCTCTCCACTTCCTCTCTATCATTTCTGATCTTTCTGACTTGAATTTAAGCTGCCAAGTTTACATGTGTTTTGGGTTTTTTAAATTTGGATTTTGGGTTTTTGTTTGCTTTGGTTTGGTTTTTACAGAGCTGGGGATCAAACCCAGTGCCTCATACATACCAGGCAGGTGCTCCACCCCTGAGCTACTTCCCCAACCCCTTTTTCTTTTTGTTTTGTCCAGCCTAAGTTTCTTAGGCTGGCCTTAAATCAGTAATCCTCCTACCTCAATCTCCTAAGTAGCTGGGACTACATGTGTGTGCCACTACACCTGATTACATATGCATTTTTAATTAAAAGTTGTATCCATTATTTTCTGGAAGAAGATCAATTTTAAAAAGAAAAAAACATAAGTATTTTCTAATTCCACAGAGCTACCATAGAAGTAAACTACTTTGTTATAGATAAACTCCAGTCCTCTAATGTCCTAAAGCCTTTCCTTTATCTTCTGTCTCTCCTGTCAAAGCGGAATCACAGCCACCACGGGTGGACGGTCAGCTTCCTGTTTAATCAGTTGCTCATTAATGCACAATGTAAAATTTCCTTCTGACAGCTCAACAAGTGTAGAACAGCTGCAAACACACATCTGTGGTTAGCTAGCAAACCAGCCAGGCCCATGCCAATCATCTCTTTTATGCAAGACTGGAAAAAGGGATATGGCCTCACAGGGACCCCAACGTCCTGAATGGGATTTATGTACAGCAACTCCCATCTGCATGTTTTCATTTGTCAGCTAGAAAATTATGCTCCTCCAGATCTTCTCAGAATCTGCCCTGAGCCGTCAAACCCTTGGTGGCAGAATCTCCAGCCACAACTCAGAACCCTTGGTGCAATGCTGCCTTCAGTCTTGCACAACTGAGTAAATCTCACTTGTCTATTTCTTAACATTCAAACTATGTGAAGGCGGCACCATGCATCTCGCCCGGAACTGTAGCTAGCAGAAAATGGCAAGGAGGCCACCCAGCTGGAAACAAGGCTCGTGGGGATTTGGGTCCTAGCACTGCTGGGAACCACTCAACAGGGACGTCAACCCTATTTCTGAGCATCTATGTGCTTGTTTTTCTCTTTTCTCCACAATATTTCTGGGCACATGTGAAGATGGCTGTGAGCTTTGTAAAAGAGGGACTTATCTGTCTAAACATCCATGTGACAATTGTTTCTGAAAGGTTGAGGGACTAAATTAACCCTTCTCAACCACCCCTCCCAACAGCCCCCTTCCCCACATGCACACACACCCAGTGGAGTTGAGCAGGAATGGAGAGATTGGACTGAAGAGGCCTTTACCTCAGCCTCCTCCCCAGAGCAAGTGTTTCTCACTTCAATCAATGGATGGGCCTGAGATCCCAGGCACCTGCTAAGCTCATCCTCAACAGAGAAACTGAGCCACAGCAAAGAGCCCAACAGCCGCCATCCATCACATGGATGGCAACCCTTCTTGCTAAGCATCAGGCTACTCAAGGGTTCTTAAGCAGCCCTGGGTGACTCACCTCTCACACTCCAAGCAATCTCTGAGGTGATCTTTGAGATAAAAGGCCAGCTCCTCCCCCTGCCAGAGCAGCAGTGGGGCTCCCTCCAGTCTTCTTCCCCTGTACTCCAGGAAGAGCAGAGCAGGGGACTGCCACGTAGGCACTGCAGGAGGGTGGAAGAGTCTGCAGGGTGGATTGGGGCAGAGGGGAGAGAAGCATCTAGAGCCTTGCCACTCAATGTTTGTTCTAGGCAAAGTGGCCTGGGTAGCACCTGGTGCCTGGTAGAAATGTAGACTCTCAGGTCCCACCCAGAGCTACTGGGACAAGATCTGCATTTTACATTCCTTGAGTGATTCTGGCCTGAAAGCTTGAGAAGCCCTGAATCTACAAGACTCTGATTAATTAGAACAGAGGCAGGAGCCTCGGATCACTCCTTCAGTCCTCCCACACAACAGCATGACTAGTCAATGCCAAGAGTGAAGACCTTCGCGTGCAAACCGAGTTCTGATAATGACTCTGGGATGTGAGCCTTATTAGCCCCATTTTACAGATGATGGAACTAGCCTTAAAGAAGCTAAACATCTTACCCAGCGTTGAGCTGAGTAAGAATTACAGCTTCTGGGCTTTGGAGGCTGCAAGGTGTAAAACAATGGTCCAAACAAAACACATCCCCACTCTAACCCTGAGCTGAGAATCACTTTAGAAATAAGGTCTGAGCCTCTTTGGGCCCTGGTTGCAGAGATGGGAGGAAGAGGTAGGTTAAGCAGAGCAGAAAGTTCTCCTGTGAAACAGAGCTGGACACAAAATCCTGGCAGCAGAGGCCTTGTCCAGGCTTGTTGTGTAGCCAAATGCTCCCTTGATCAAGCAGAGCCCTGTGGGCCCCAGGGGAACTCAGCTGCGTCTGGGCCACATCACTGCATATACGATGTCACAGATGCTCCTCAGGAGGAGGCTTCTACAAGCTACAGGTCCCAGCTCCAGTCCCAAAGAAGCCTGTTTCCAAAACCTCTCTCCAGTGCAACTTCCAGCTGCTTTCACTGAATCCAAAGCCAGTGTCCCTTCTCGGTGAATTCTGCCCACTGCCTCCAAAAAACAAAGGCTCTAGGCTCTGTGCTGCCACAAAACAGGACATATTCTATTCCACAATTTCTATTGGGCATATATTATATGCCAAAGAACCAAACAGCAAGCTTTTATATGCCTTATCTCACTTTATCCCTAATACATGAGAAAGATGTTATTATTCCTACCTGACAGCTGTGGAAACGGAGGCTAGGAGCTTGTGGAGCTAGGATTTAAATCTGGGGTCCTGAGTCCAGAGCCAGTACTTCTTAACCACACAAGATCAGCATCCTTCACGAATCCCACATAGGCCTTAGTATATTACTTGGGAATTACTTAGTTGCATGGGCCTTTTCCACTGGTCTGTACACCACAAGTTACTAACATCTCATCCCCTCTTGTCTCCCAATGCACAATGCCTGGAATATAATATATGCTGAATAGACTGTCAAACTGAATGATTCAACATTCACCAAAATACTGTGTGGCAGACTTCACGCACAAAGATGAAAATGTGTCCTGCAAAAAACAACCTTGAAGGGACTGGAGCAGTGGCTCAGCAGTTACGGCACTTCCCTGGCATGCACAAGGACGCGGGTTCGAACCCCAGTACCACATACACAACAAAGTGTCGGAGCAACAAAGGTCACATGAAAAACTGAATAAAATTGATTCTCTCTCTCTCTCTCTCTCACAAGTCCCTCTTTATTAAAAAAAAAAAAAAACCTTGCTTTAGACCTACAGAAATTGCAATAGATTTAGCGTTTGTAAATTGGGCTGCTGCACATAGTGTGGTGAAAGAATGGGGAAGGAGCCCTGGAGGCTCTGGGAAGGGGACCACTGAGCAGATGCAGAACCTGGGGGAGACAGGACACAAGAGAACTTTGCCATGTAGATAAAAAGTACAGGACACTTCAGAGAGAGAAGAGCAGGGACTGGAACGCAGAACTTTCAGAAAGCCTGGTTTTTCTAGGGCTGTAGGGGAAAATAGCACTGTAGAGGGTGTGGGTTTCCTAATGGTGCCCCGTAGATTGAACTCTTTTCATCCCAAACTGCAGGCCTTCTGCTTTCAAGGCAGAGCCCAACCCAATCCATGACCATTGGAAAAACTGGCCTGAATGTGTCTTTATGCAGGACAAGAAGGGAAGTGCCCAGTTTGCGTATGCTCAGTGTATTCTCTGAGGTCTCCAAAGAGCCTGCCTACAACCCCCAGAGAATGGAAAGAGGCTGTGGGGGCTCTCGGTGTGCTTTCAATACCATTCCCACTGGGGCCTCTAAATCCCTCCAGTCAATAGAAACAGAAGATGTTTGGAGAAATTTTCCCCTACCCCAGCAGAATGCAGGGACCCTGACACATGGAGTGCTTCAGGGAGTGGCCAGAGGCTGGACAGGTGCCCAAGGTCACACTGATATGGGCCTTATCTGCTGTGCATCATCTCCCAGAGGTGATGGGAGTCACTGAAGGTAAGCAGCACTGCAAAAGTCACTCTGGGTCGTGTGGGGGACAAGGAAGAAAGAATTGAAGTAAAGGGCCTATAAGGAGGTTCAGCTGCAAGGAGTCACCCCAGAACTCAGAGCAGGGCTGCACAGATGCAAAAAGAGAGAGAGATGGTTAGGAGGTGGCACAGAGCCTGTAGCAGACAGACAGAAAGAGGGAGTCCAGTTTGACCCAAAGCTCGAGCCTGGGCAACTGGCTGGCTGGACCCTGCAGATGACAACAGAAGGAGAGAAGGTTTGCAGAGAAGAGGTGACTTTGGGACATGTTGAGTTTGAGGTCTGGACTGCCTAAACCAAGACTCCCAGGAGGTGTGGCTATCAGGAGGGAATGCTGGTCTGGAGGGAGAGGCTGGGAGTCAGCTGACTGTAAGAAGACACATTTCCCAGACAACAGAAGCCTGGAGGAAAAAATAGCATGATAATGAGTCACTCAGGATGGTCTTTCTCGGCCTCTACCTTCTTCCACTCAGGGAAACCCAGCCCCTCACAAACACATTCCAGGGAGTTCTCGGGAATCTTAGTGTATGTGTATAGGGGAAGGAGCCCCCTTAACGAACGTGCCTCTTCAACTGGACTTCTGCCACACAGTATCCAGTTCCCCCAATCCCTGCTCCTGCTCACTGCAGTGATGTCTTGGATCATTCAAGACTTAGAGGTGGGCCTGGGCCTGATCCTCACTCCCACCACTGTTGCTGCACTGTGACCCTTTGGGACTAGTGCCCGCTAACAGCACTATGGACTGCATTGAAAAGGAAAAAATGCACAAAAGTCAGGTGGAGTGTAACCACGATTAGAAATGGCTTCCCCTAAAACCAGTAGGATCCACCCCACCCTAGTCCCTAAGCAGTCAAGCCCTATCTAGAGCCTGGTCTGCCTCTAGGTCAACTAACTCTGCCTCCACCCGCCTCACCTATACCACCACTTCCACTGCTGTAGTCTGAAATTTCCTGTGGAAGTTTAACTGCCATTGTGACAGTATTAAGGAGTAGGACCTTTAAGAGGTGATTAGGCGGGGCTGGAGTGGTGGCTTGGCAGTTGCATACGCAAGTACATGGGTTCAAACCCCAGCACCACGTACACAACTAAGTGTCAGAGCAACAAGGCCATGTGAAAAACTCAATAAAATTAATTCTCTGTCTCTCTCTCTCTCTCACTGTCCTTCTCTCTTAAAAAAAAAAAAAGGTGATTAGGTCATGAGCATAGATCCCTCATTAATAGATTAATGCCATTTCAAGGAAGTGGGTCACTTATCACAGCAGTAGCCTCCTGATGAAAGGATATGTCCGGCCCCCACCTTCTCTCTGTCTGGCTCTCGCCTTTTCTTGCCTTTCCACCTTCTATCATGTGCCGATGAAGCATGAAAGCCTTTGCCAGATGCCAGTATCTTGCTCTTGGACTTCCCAACCTCTAGAACCATGAACCAAATAAATCTCTGTGCTCTATAAATTACCAGTTTCAGGTTTCTGTTATAACAGCAGAAAATGGAGCAAGACCAACACCACCAACCCCAACATCGCCAGTAATGCCCTCACCATCTTCATACTGGAGATACAGGCCCCAGTCCAAGCCTGCCTCTCTTCCTACTCCAGGACTAGCATCTTTCAACAACGATTGACATTAAAGAACATCAGTTTGCATGTGGGGAAAAAATTATCTAACCCCACCCACACTACACAATCTAAAGGCATAGCCTAAGTAGACAGTAATACCCAGAGTCTAGTCTATTCAGGCTTAAATAGCATCATCTGTGGGTGGACCATTAGCAAATTCTGTTGGTGCTGCTCTTAAAAGAAGGGTGACAGATACTAACTTGGTTTCACCATTTCCATTGTTCCCAGCCCAGACCCATCCACCTTTATCTTTTGGCTTGGTTCTTGCAGTAGATCTTCGTATGGTTTCTGTCCTTTACCCTATTTTTTGTTGTTGTTGTTAAATATGGTCTTACATTTAGTAGGGAATCATTACCAAGCAATCAAGAACAAATGTATAATGACAGAGCAAGCCAAGGCTGATGCCATTCCATGGTTTCCCCCCTTGGATTCCCCATGGTTCCATGTTTCCCCCTGTTAAACCCCAAGTTAATTGGACTTCTCGTGAAGTCAAAGGTTCCCCTCTGAGTTTACTCCCCCATACTCCCTCCCTCTCCTTCACCCTATTCTTAACACAGTAGGCTGAGTAAAGCTTTTAAGATATCAATCAGGGGGCTGGTGCGGTGGCTCAGCGGTTAAAGCGCTTGTAGCGCTTGCCTAGCATGCTCCAGTACACCAGTTCAAAAACCCCGGAACCATGTACACAATGAAAGTCACATGAAAAACTAATAAAAATTGCTTCTCTCTCTCCCTCTCACTCACTTTCTTAAAAAAAAAAAAAAAAAGACATCAATCAGAACTTGTCACCTCTCTTCCCAAAACCCTCCCCAGTCTTCCTACTTCAGAGTTAAACTTACTCATCCCTACAAAGGTTTAGAACCCTGGCCCCAGCACACACACCACTATCACTCTGATCTTATCTTTGAGCCACTCCTGATTCTCTCTGCTCCTTTCTGTCCTCCATGCCAAGGATATTTGATGCCTTCTCAGGATTGTTAAAAAACAAATTTCAATAAATTTAAAGATCAAAGTGGCTTTTACCTGTGATTCATGAATCAGTTAGCTTCCTATCTAAAGATTTAGAAAAGGTGCTCTGAGGAATCAAGCAGAAGAGGTAGGGTTTTTTGGCAGAAAAGGACTGATGAAACACAGGAAACAAAAAGTTGACTGGTCATTTCAAAGTTACTTTCTTTGAAGGGTTAAAACAAAAGGGATGTCCTTGACATGCCAACAGAGCGGGCCCCTTTCTAATTGAATCTCCTGGCTTTTCTTATTTTGAAAACTAGACTGTTTAAAGTTCAGTCTGATTATGTGGCACCTAGCATCAATGATTCCATTCTGGTTTGGTCTGGTCTGTCTGGCTGATTGCAGGAGCTCAGCTCAAAGCAATGGTCTCCCATTGATGTTATTTAACAGTCCTTGGCACTTTGTTCCTCAACCTGTAATACACTCTCTGCATATAGCCACATACCACCTCTTCAGTCTTTGCTCAAATGTCACCATCACAGTGACTGCCCTGTCTCAAATGTCAACACCCACAAACTTTTCCTATCTCTTCCCCTGCTTTATTTTTCTCCATTGCACATCTTACTTATTCATGGCTATCTTCAGGAAGACCTGGATTGTGTCTGTTTTGCTCCCTGCCATCCTCCCAGTGTCCAGGAGAGTGCTCACTAAGGAGAGTTGAATCAGATCTGTGGATTGTGTTGGAGGGGCTGGAACTACAGCCTGGTTCTCTCCCAGGAGACTCCTCCTCTCCCAAGGGAACCTCACAAATAGACCTGGGTGGGTTTGTCCACCAGGCCCCTAAACGTGACCAAACATCCCTGAGGATTGGACAACCTTGGCTTCAGTCAAACCAGAAAGCCCTGCTGGGATGCAGGTGGCAGTTGAAATCCTGGGTATGAAAGGTCACTGTGGGTATCTGGGCCCTGAGAAGAGCCACAGGCAAGATGAATACTGGAGACACAGCACTCCCGCGACGCCAGAGGAAAAGGAGCTGCCAGAGTCAGGGAAGGGTGGCCAGAGGAAGGAAAATTAGAGGAACAGAGACTTTCCAGGGGGAAAAGGGGAGAGCCAGTACTGTCTCCTTCTCTCTCTCTCTCTCACTGTCCCTCTCTCTTTAACAAAACAAAAAATTCATGAGAGGGAGAAGAGAGCAGGAAGGATACTGAGTCTGTGGTTAGACAGGCACTTCAGAGGAGAGGGACACTGCGTGCTGTGCCCTTTAGGATGGAGGTGAAGATCTCTGGCAGTGAGAGGTCACTGACACAGATGCTGAGGTCTCCCAAGATAATGGTCAGTTACATGAGCTGGGAACAAGCACCAGAGTCGTCAGAGCTGGTGAGGCAAGACCTAAGAAATGAGGATAGCGGAGAACAGAATGGGGACACAGGCCTGCCTTCTGGTATCTTTTGGCTCATTCTTCCTTAGCAATAAGGTGTTGGATTTTTAGCCGGAACCATTGCCACCCAAATTTCTTTCTTTCTTTCCAGGGCTTCATGCATACTAGGCAAGTGCTCTACCACTGACCTGCATCCTCAGCCCTTTAAACGTGTCTGAATTGCATTGCCAGCCTACCTGGTTGCTTGGAGTGGCTGCGGTGCTTCTGGAAGCTTCTCTTATCTGCTTCCCCCGTTGCCAACCCGACCTCTGATGCGATGCTGGAAGCGTAGGCTGTGTTTTGGGCCACAGAACAAGGGTCCCTCCTTAAGTGGGTGGGAAAAAGTTTGGGCAACTTACCTGCCCTGGACGGTCTAACTCTGAGACTTCTTTAACTGAAAAAAATAAAACGTTCAGTGTTTGAGACACTGTTATTATGTGCTCTCTGTCAGCCGAGAAACTAATCCCAAACATTACAGATGGTGTAGGGAGCAACCTCAAAGGAGGAGCATTTCTGAAGGAGAAAGAACACGTGTGCCTATAAATAGCATTAAGAAGCAACAAGAAGGGGCTGGAGCAGTGGCTTAGCAGTTATGGCACTTACCTGGCATGCATGAGGACCGGGGTTTGAACCCCAGCACCACATACACAGTGACAGCGGAGTGTCAGAGCAATGAAAGCCACATGAAAAACTGAATAAAATTGATTCTCTCTTTGTCTCTTTCACTGTACTTCTCTCTCTCTCTCTCCAAAAAAGAAAAAAGAAGAAGGCTAATGGTGACTTCCAGTCCTCAGGTGAGTTGGGCTGGATAATGAGCAGCCCCACTCAAGAGCTTCCAGGTACAGGCTTCCATGATCTCAGTCCGTGCTCGCGATGGAAGAGTTCTGCAAACCGAGGGCACTCCACTATGGAGCTACATCCCCAGAACTTCATGATTTATTTTGTTTTGAGACAAGGTCTCACTAAGTTGCCTGGACTGACCCCCAACTTGTGATCCTCCTGCCTCAGCCTCCCTAGTGGCTGGGATTACAGATATGGACCACCTGGGGAACAGGAGGGCAAAGCTGAAAACCTGGAGTGGTGGGAGTGGGAAGAGGAGCTGGAAGCTGTCAAGTCAGAGCACTGTGTGACAGAACGCACAATGACCCTGTAAAAGGGTCCTTTAAGCCAGACATGGTGGAACACACCTATAATCAGCAGCTCAGGAGGCTGAGGTAGGAGGATCACAACTTCAAAGCCAGTCTCAACAACTTAACAAGGCCCTGAGAAACTTAGTAAGACTCTGTCTCTAAAAAGGGCTGGGGATGTGGCTCAGTGGTTAAGCACCCCTGGGTTCAATCCCTGATACCAGAAAAGAAAAGGAAAAAAAGTCTATGTTTAGGACAGAGGTCAACAATAAAAGCCCAAGGTCTAGTCAGACTCCAGATTTCCAGGGGAATGTCAACACTTTTCTGCTGACATTACCAGGCTGGAGCAGACTCCTGAGAGGTGGAGGGACAGAAAGCCATCCCAGAGGAGGCAAAGGGAAGAGGCTGTCCCTCCTGTAGCCCAGAGTTGAGAGGTCTGGAGGTTGTGACATCCATATCCTTTCCATGTGTCCTCATCTTAGTCTCAGATTTTCCAATTTCTTTCCCAATTTTGTTTTTCTAACCCAATTTCCTTGTCAACTGCAGAGGACTTGACTCATCACATCTATTTTGAAAGGCAGATCTATTTAAGTATTAAATATGTAGGTCCTGGGCAAGTGTAGGGTCTTCAAGGGGAAATCTCAAAAGAAGCTGTCTGCTAAGAGGACTCCAGGGCAGAACCAGCCAGAGGGAGGCTGACCTACCCAGGAAAGAGGGAAGGGCACTCTGGACAAGAAACTATCCAGGGGCAGCTGTTGGATCAAAGGCTGAAGAAGGGACATCTTTTCTCTTCACTAAGTGAAATACAGGGTCCATGGTAAGAAGAGAGCAGGGCTCCTGATCAGCACTCAGCCTGGAAGAGCTGGACAGATGTTGGTTCCCTTGAGTAGGTTGCCAGGGCAGACCAGGACAAAGTCCACAGCCTGGTTCTAGGTACACAGCACAGGCTTGGGTGGATTAGCAACCAGCAATTCCTGCTGCTGACACACTCCCGAGCTATAGCTGTTTTCAATTCACCCCACTAGGGTGAGCACTGGGCGGGGTTTTGGGGTGCGGTGAGGCTGTCCTTGGGGTAAGACCCTGGTTTCCAGCTATGGGAGGAGAGGCTATCAGAGCCCAAACATCAGCCAGACAGGGCCTGACAAACTGCAAAGTCTGCAGCCACAGCCCTGAAACTCCTGTTTCTCTTACTTGTATGAACCCCAAATGAAGGAATTTAGCCCTGCTGCCAGTGCCACAGGCCAGGCACAGGTGTGGTGCTGGGCAAAGAGTAAACAGCCTCATTAATGGAGAAGGAACTCAATTCCCAGAGCAGAGTCCACTTATTAAAATCACCTGGTGCATTATTTGCAAACCAAAGCAAGCATGATGCTCAGATCACACCCCAAATCAATAAAATCACAATTTCCAGGGATGGGAACGAGGCCCCAGGGATTGTTAAAGCTCTCCAGATGTTTCCAGCGTGCAGCCAAGGTTAGAACCTGATCTTGAACTCTGGCTCGGGCCATTTAGCAGCTGTGTGGCTTTGGGCAATTCACCCCAAGCACTCTAGTTTGCTCCAGTGTGAAATGCAGATACTCCTAAGTACTACCACATGGGGTTCTCATGAGGGCTGAGTGTGCATAGGCAAGGTCTGGACCATCAGAAGTCTTCCACACATGCTAGCTACTATTCTTCCTGGTTTGTGGCTACTATTATTCAAGATTCAGTTTGCAAATCCAAACCTAAATACTGATGGTTCCTCTCTATGACTCGTGAACCTTGTCACATCTCACACCCTCTGACAGTGAGGTGTTTTGTAAGGGTGGAGATCACGCAGGTTCTGTGGTGCTGATGGATGAGCAGAGACTGGTATTTCTGAACAAGACTGTCAAGAGGGGAAACCGAGTCCCACACAGGCTGAAGATTATACCCTAAAATGAGAAACTACCTTTCCAGGAAATCGGCCACTTTTTAGCATTTATTTTTCTTGTAACAATTTTATTGGGCTATAATTCGCACACCATACAACACTCATTTAAAGCACAATTTAAGAATTTAAGGGCTGGAGGTGTAGCTCAGGGGTAGAGCCCTTGACTAGCCTATGTGAAGCCCTGGATGTAATCTCCAGTGCCACCAAAAAGAAGAAAAAAAGGTTAAGTGAAATTTAATGGTTTTTAGTGTATTCAGTGGCGCTGTTGTTATTTTGTTTGTTTTCAATTAAGTTTTCACAAATCATCTTCCCAAGTCTTATTCCAGCTATATTTGGTGTCCCCAGTTCAGTCAGTCCTGGAAGAATGTTGCTAATCCAGCACTGATCCACTCCAGAACTTCAGCATGGCTGGTGCAGATGTTTCCTCAAAATGTGACTATTTGAACATGACACTGCTTGAAGTGTAATTATCTGTTACAGAAGAGGACATGGCAGAAAACAAAGGCATGGGCAGGAAAGAAGGGAAGGGCTGGGGCAAGGGCCTCAGTGTCTCCCTGCTCCTGTCCTAGCAGGTAGGGTTGGCTAAGTGGCTTCTTGGCTTCTTAGGACAGGACGCACGCGCGCGCGCGCGCGCGCACACACACGCACACGCACGCGGGCGCGCGCGCATGTCAGTCCTCTCAGGATTTCCCAACAGCAGCACTGCTGGCAGTGAATGGTGCTGCACCAGTTCACAAGGTGGTACCTGCAGATGGGAACTGTTGAGTTCCAGTTACTGGAATTGAGTCCACTCTGAATCGAGTCCCATGTTCTCCCCATCTATCCATGGGGAATCCCTTCTTCTTTAGTTTCTATTCAGTATTTGAGATAAATTTCCTCTGAATATTGTCTTGGCCCCAACTTCTATGATTTTGGCCATCACCGTGGGTAGTTTTCACCAGGGAGCTTCAACTGAAAACTACCTACCATCATTGCAAGTAGTTTTCAGAAGACTCTGTGTGTGTGTGTGTGTGTGTGTGTGTGTGTGTGCACTTACACAGACACATGTACACACTAAGATTTTATACTTTGTAATCTCCAAACACAACTCTCAGGTCTCTGCACCATGAACAATATTCCCTGCCTGGCACTAAAATGCTACCATAAAAGTTTAAACTTACATTAAATCAGTGCTTGTCTAACTTCTGAAAAGATAAGAAGCACCTGCTTTAAAACACCAACTCCAACATCCCATCCCCGGAAGCAGAATTTGCTGGACAGGTCAGGAAAGATGTCTACAAGTGCCCTCAAGTGATCCTGCATATATTTTTAAAATTAAGTGTTTTTTATTTATAAAAAATGCAGATGCCTCCCTACCAGAGATTCCTTTAGTTTAATAAGTCACAAGCAAGGATGGGGAGGGTGTGGACTGGGGGAGGGGCACCTAGACAGATGTTTTCCAATACTCCCAGGGGGTCTGATGCAGGGGAGCTGCAATGGAGCTTTGTAATGATGATTTCAATTAAATGTTTTCTCTTCTGGATTAATTAAAATAATTATTTTTTAAATAAAGAGATAGGGACAGTGAGAGACAGAGAAAGAAAGAAACAGCTTTATTTAGTTTTTCACATGGCCTTCTTTGCTTCAACACTTAGTTGTGTACATGGTGCTAGGTTTTGAACCCGGGTCCTCGTGCTTGCCAGGCAAGCGCAGAAACCTCTGAGCCACTGCTCCAGCCCCAATTTTTAAAAAAGTTTTAAAAGCTCTGCTTTACTGAATGCTGTGCTATGTATCAGATGAAGCATTTTCTGTACACGCCCTTTCTCAGTCCTCTCAACAACCGTGTGCTATGTTCTCCCTTTCCAGATGAGATCACTGAGAGGTTAGGTAGCTCTCTTAAGAGCAAAGCCATTCTCACTGAATCCCAGGCTACACTCATGAAGACTAGGCTCAGTCTTGTGCCCAACCTGCCTGAAAGGGCCCATGAGGATGGTGTTCTGGGAGCCACGGAGTATCCCTTTCCCATGCCCAGTTTCACAAGGAGAAAATGGAGCAAAAGTACGCACATGTGCTTTGTACCAGTCCCACAGTGGCAGGCCCTGTGGTCAACTATGGACCTAAAAGTTGGTAATACATCAGAATCATTTGGGGAGCGTGTGACCAATGCATATCCCTAGATCCAGTCCTCAGACACTGATGCAGTATGTGTGTCTAGGAGGCAGTCCAGGAATCTGCATTTGCCTAAGTATAGCCAGTAATACTGCAGCAAGCAGTTGGAGGACTGTGGTGGAAAAATAAAGAAGAGGGAGAAGATCTGAATGAGGAATTAGCCTTGGCCAGAAGGATAAGAAGATAGAGGTGGGGAAGGCTGCGTCCTTAAGGATTTCTTGTCCCTTCCTACTTATCTGGATAATTTCTACTCCTCCTTTAAGCCCCAGCACCCATGTCACACCTCCATTACACTATTTTTCTTCTTGGCTCCAGAAGGAAGTAAGGAGGCCCCCTTAGGAATGTCACAGCCCTTTAAATCCAAGCACAGGCACATTTTCTTGACCCTACTGGCTCACAAGGTGGTTTTCACTGCCTGGATCTCTGTGGGTGACTTGCTCACGCTGGGGGTGAGGCTACAACGCTCAGGGTTCCGTCTGCTGTGCTGCAGCTGGACAGCCAGCGGGGAGCCCCAGCTGCTGAGCAGAGTCTGGTAGCCTGAGCAGATGTTGGAAAGTTGGCAGGCACTGTTAATGCTTCAGAGGTGATGGGCTCACGCCCCAGCGCACAGGCCAAGACCCCGGGTTCTGGACAACTGTGGCTCTGCCAGACCCTTTTGTGAACTGCCAGTCCCCAAGCCAGGGTCAGGTATGTGGTAGGCACTAGGGGAGGAGGCTGAGAGGCTTCCTGGAGAGTGCACTGCAGCAGTGAGGTGAGGCAGCAGCTGCAGGAGGCCTGGGGGTGGGGAGGGTGGGGTGGGGCTCGGTGGTTCCCAGGGAAGGAATGCTGAGATTACTGAGGACTGCCTTGGGCGGAGGTGCTGCCACTTGTTTGCCAGCTGTATTCTCTCTGGGAGGTTCTTCTGTGGCTAGAAATTACCATAAAGTGGGTGGCTTACAAAAACAGAAATTCTGTCACTGTTTTGAAGGCCCGAGATGGAAATTAGCATCACTGGGTCAAAACTGCAAGGATTGAACCTCTAGGGGAGGCCACTTCCTTGCCTCTCTCTGCTTCTGGTGATCCCAGACATCCAGATAGTAGCTCCATCACCCAGCTCTCCCACCTCTTCACATGGCTTCTTCCCTGGGTATTAGAGCTCCCAGTCCTCTCTTACAAGGACACCAAATTTGGAGGCCACCTTCAACCCTGGATGATGTCACACGGAGATTCTTGTTCTTTGGTTGTTTTGTTTTTTTGCAGTGCTGGGGATGGAACCTAGGGCCTCCCGCATGCTAGGCAAGCGCTCTGTCACTAAGTTGGTTCCCCAGCCTCACATGGAGATTCTAACTTACACCTGCAAAGACCCCTTTTCCAAATAAGGTAATATTCACAGGTACTAGGGGTCAGGAATTGGATGAATTTTGTTTTGGGGGGCACAATTTGACCCACTACACTAGCCTTGCCCTAAATAAATGTCAGTGAGACTACCTTCTCCCCCTCGCCCACTCCACATGAACCTTCCAATACCCATGCCAGCAACCTCTCCTAGGAGGGGAGCGGGCCTGCCCTAGTGTCAGATTGGGCTCTTGCTGCTTCCTCACCAGCAGCTGGGACAGCAGAGGATGTGTAAGGTTGGGAAAGGCTGCCTCACGCTCCAATAAGACAATAAAGTGAATGCCAAGCCTTCTCTGAACATCACCAGATGACTGTGCTGAGTTTATGGGGCAAAACCCAGTGATGAACTTGGATTATGGCCAACGTCACGCGCACCTGCTGTGCCACAATAACTACAAACAATTATTGCCTTTTAAATGCTCTTTTATTCATGCCACACAACACACATCCCTACCCTAACGCTGCTGCTCCTGCTGCTCGCAGAGGGCATGAGTCTTCCTTCCTATGGGTGCCAGACTCAGATTCTCGGGGCTTGTCTCGTGCTGGGTCCTTTCTCCTGCTGTCGCTGGCTGGAAGTGTCTGCTACCGTCCAGCAGAACATCTCCTGTCTTTTCTCCTGCTTGCTTCTTTTACACTGTATCCACTTCTTATCTTTGTGCTGCTCGCTCGCACTCTCGCTTTCTCTCTCTCTGGGCAACTCGCCCAGCTTAGGGCTAGACTACCTTTCCTCGCCCCTCACAGGGTTTTTCTTTTTTTCCTGTTATCTTACAGGACAGTCTGCATCACGAGGGTTCGGCAAAGCTATCACTCAGGGCCTTCAGCACTACAGTGGGCTGGGGGACGCTGCCTGACAGAGCAGTTTACATCACAGGATTGGTCACACGTTTACAAAGACTTTTTAAATTTTTATATTACATTTCTAACATTCCACACTGAAAGTCATTTTTAATTTTTATATTATGCTCCTAACAGCCAAGAACAGGTTGCCCTTGCCCCACTGACTCACACAAGCTCCTGGGAGCAGCCTGTGCCTCTGGAATGGAAGCATACCCTGCTCAAAGGTCACCCACATCATGAAAGACAGCTGTGGAACAGACCAGGCCACTAAGGACCTGCTCTCCGGCCACCTCTCCCACCTTTGGTGCAGCCTGACCCTGAACTACTTATTCCACTTTTTCTGAACCTCTTGGCAAAACCAGACTAATAATAACACCAATTAGCTAAATTCGTTCTCCAGTCAGGATGGCTATCAATAAATAGACAATTTCTTCCTCACGGGTTTGCGGAAGAGAGCTGAGTGAGTGTTAAGGGCCCAGGCCCATGGTGGGAATTCCATGAACATTTTTTAAAATTGTGTAACAGCAGGTCTGGAGAGGTTACGGTGCTTGCCTGGCATGTGTGAGTACTCGAGTTCAAACCCCAGCACCATGTATATAATGAAGTCTTGGAGCAACAAAAGCCACATGAAAAACTAAACAAAATTGGTTCTCTCTCTCTGTCCCTCTGTCTTTTTTTAAAAATTTTTTTATTTTTTTAAGAAAGAGAGAGGGACAGTGAGAGACGGAGAAAGATAGAATCATTTTTCTCTCTTTTTTTTTTTTTCAGGGCTGAGGACCAAACTTGGGGCCTTGTGCATGCTAGCCAAGAGCTCTGCCACTGAGCTAAATCCCCAACCCCCAAGACAGAATCATTTTTATTTAGTTTTTCTTGGACTTTCATTGCTCAGACACTTCATTGTGTGCGTAGTGCAGGGGCTTGAGTACATAGTACTGTTATGCCCAAGTCTCGAGTCCCCAAAGACCACCAAGGAGCCGAATCCGATGCAAATACATTAGGGTCTTTTTATTATTGCAAGCTGGAGCCTGGGCTCTCTCCAATGCAGCAGATTCAAAGGGAGGGAGCCCCGAGCCCTAGTACAGCCATCCTTTTATAGGGTTTCACAGTGAAGCGGGAAATTCAAACAAAGCAGAATACAGGATTGGTTGATCTTCTAACATATATGATCTATTGCTATCAGCCATGGTACCCTTTGTCTCGGACTTTCACCATATATAGGTTGGAATGTTAGGAATTGACTCCTCAGCTCCTGATTGGCTATTTATTTGCTAAGGGTCAGTTCATCTGGCGGTAAGATGGTGGTTCGTTGTTCTTAGTTCTTAGAAAACAAGAATTTAGGGCTACTTCAAATACTATTCAAAAATGAGGCCTCTAAACGACACGGTTAAATTGTTTTACACTTTCTTTCAGCTGCAGTTGACTAAGGCCCTGCTCTCCCTGCTTGCACTCTCCCACACTCTTCTCACACTTCCTCCTCGCACCTGCTTGCTCCCTAAGGCTTGCAAAGCCTGCAGCTCTGCTCCGCTCCACACTCACTCTCAGTACTTGTGCAGGCCAGGCCAGGCAAGCCCCGCAACTGGGGAGCCACCGCTCCAGCCCCTCCCTCTCTCTCTTTTTTTTTTTGAATTGTCGCACAGCATCTGAAAGCACAGCAGGGGCATCTTGCAGCAGTCACTGAGTTGAACACACTCCTTCCAGTCTTTAACCAGCACTGACACACGGGCCACTCCTCCAGCTTTATCTTCCCCCTGCACATCTGGTCACCTGACCCCCATCTCAACGCATCCACAGCTAAATCTCCCCTCACCTGCTCCTCCTGTGTAACACCACCAATCCCAACACCCTACAGTTGCTGCCAAATTTTCTCTCCTTTATTCCAAATCAGTCACCAAGTGCTATTGATTCTTCACGCTTCATATTCTTCCAATCGCTTTCCACCTCATTATGCCCGCTTTGTCCTCACACACTTAAAGCCACATCATTTCTCACCTGAAATATTGCAACTGCTTCCCCTGGTCCCTCCCTGCCTAACTTATGTTGATCAAACTGACATTCCTAAGACATAGATCTGATCACCCGCCAAGATTGCATAGACCTTTTGAATAAACCCCTTAGCCTGTCTCCAAGGCCCATTGTGACAAACCCTGGCCTACCGCTCCAGCTGTATCTCCCATCTCACCGCTCTCTTTTCTACATGACTTTTTAAAGGGGTTTCTTTCACCTGGAACAGTCTTTTGTGTATTCCTTACATTATTAACCTTTATTCAGCCTCCAAGACTCAGCTCCTTCAGAAGGCCTGTCTCAGTCTTAACTCTGTGCTCCCACAGGATCTTGTCCTACCTCTGATGATAACACATATGTCATCAACACATATTGCTTATCTGTCCACCCCAACTGCCATACACCTGCCCCAGACTGTGAGCTCTTTGAAAACTGGGGCTACATCTCTTCTCTGTTTTCAGCACCTGGCCCTGTTAATGCCTGTCAATATCAGTGCCCTAAAAAATGTTTGTGGAGATATGGAATGCCAAGGACAGAGCAATATGATACTTTGATACAAAACTGGATGATTCTTACACAAATAAAAAGATTGTGTTATACAATGAATGAAATGATGAGCAGCATCCTTAATTATGTTTTATTAAAACGTACCAAAGTGTTCTTTATGTGATCATCTCTTCCAAGGACTTAACATGCAACCCAGCACAGCGAAAGTTTTTTTGCTAGGAGACTGGGCTAATGTAGTCCTGTACAAACCTTCTTCCCGTATAAACACAAGAATCAGTGCTGAGAAGAGTAGTCAAGCAGAACGCCCTGGGAAGCCAAGATTTCGATAGGATCTCCACTGCTATCGGTTCAGGGCTCAATTTCCTGAGTAGGACTGATAGCGCACACATCCTGTGTGGTTGGTTAAAGAAGATCCGAGTGCTTTGAATAGCAAGTATAGGGGTGGTGAGGGTCACATTCTATGGGAAGACTGAGGCACTTATTAAAGAGATGAGGCCTCCCCATCTCCACTTTCAGCTATGTCACAGCTCTAACATATAAACCCCACACTCCAGTTATGCTGCGTATTCAGTTTCTCACACCTTGCCACCTCTACCACTTTCTGGAATGCCCTCCCATTCTAATTTCCACCACATAGTACATTCTTACATCAAGGCCCAACTCACTGTGGTTGAGTAACAGAGACATTAACACCCATTATCCCTTTCTTCCACATTAAACATCTGGTTGGACCCATGACCACCTGGCTGAAGACTACATTTTCCAAACTCCTTTGTAACCAGGTATGACCAGATGACCAGGTCCTGGCCAACGGGGTATGTGAACCACCCCAGGGTCTCGGCCTCTAAGCATCTGTTGTATGCTCCTCCCTCTTGCCATCATCCTTTCCATAGGCTGAAACACCAATATGGCCATGACTAAGTTTTAGCCACACAGATGTGGACAATACCCTTCAGGACAGCAAAGCCAAGCCACAAGATAGAGCAGAACTGGGTTCCTGAATGCCTTGAGGAGCTGAGCTGTACCACCAGCCTGGACCCTCAGCTACATTTGCACTTTCACAGGGCAAATAACATTGCATCTTAAGACGAGCCCCAGATGAATCACTGTATTTGGGGTCTCTACATCCTGACTTATTTATCATCTGCCTTCTGCCCTGCGTAGCTTCCCCAGAGTCATCTGGAGTCCTGAGCGGGAGCCTTGGAGACAACGTTCATGTCACACCTTTGTGGCACTGTACTGACTGCTGGGCTGGTTAGACTCTCCCTAGAAAACCATAGGATTCCCGTGGAGGGCACGCTGACTTCATCCTGGATGTTCCTCAGAGTGGCCAGCACAGTGTCTGGGGCACAGAAGTCACTTTGTTGAAGTAATGAGTGAATCAACAGCACTTCCCACTCCAATTCTCTTTTTAGAAGCAAAACAAAGATAGCAGCGGCAAAGTCAACACACAACATATTTATACAGAAACCAGAAAGAATGCATCTGACAAATAAGAGGCTGGTGCACTGAACTGGGAAGAGCAATGCTCCAAAAATAACCAGGATGCCTGGAGATGTCCCACAGAACAACACAGATGGTTGCTAAAGCCCTGGATCAAAGCCCTGCTTCCTCCCACACCCCTCAGAAGACCCCCGAGGGAAATGGCTACATGCTCTCTAGACCTGGAGAATCACTTCTGCAGCCTGGATAACCTCCCCTGGCACTTTCCTTCGAGCCAGGCATGTAAATATAGTTTCTCAAAGGAACTTGGGAGAGGGGTACCAGGACTGTTCTACCAGACCATCCCAGAAATTCATGAAAGAGAGAATATTTCTCTCAGGTAATCAGGAAAACAATCTTAAGGGGAACAAATGGGTCTGGGGCCAGTCTGCCAAGCTGAAGCCCAGCCCTGCTGCTGACCTGCTGTGCAACTTTGGACAAGTAACTTAGCCTCTCTGCACCTCCATTTCCTCACCTGTAAAACAGATGTGATAATAGTTACATCTTACAAGATTGTTGCAGGATTGAGTGTATCTATAAGGCACCCAGAAGAATGCCTAGAAAACAGCACAGATCATTGCTGTCATCAGCATCATCTTTATCCTCGTTGTCCTCACACTTGGAGGTAGCTTACCCCACAGGAGGCTTTGTACAATAGGTTAGATCAAACAAAATAACCATTTTCCAAATCTTAAGAAAAATAGCCTGTAGGGCCCAGTGGCACATGCCTGCAGTCCCAGATACTCAGGAGGCTAAAGAGGGAGAATCATTTGAGCCCAGAAGCTGGAGGTCAGTCTGAGACCTGTCTCTCGCGAAATAAATAAATAAATAATAATAATGGTAAAAGTAATAGGGAATGGGCTGGAGCGGTGGCTCAGCAGTTACGGCACTTGCCTGGCATGCACAAGTATCCGAGTTCAAATCCCAGCACCACACACACAGTGAAGTGTCGGAGAAAATAAGGCCACATGAAAAACTAAATAAAGTTGATTCTCTCTTTAAAATAATAATAATAAGGGAGTGAAGGGCTGGAGTGGTGGCTCAGAGGTTGCTGTGCTTGCCTGGCATACACATGGATTCAAACCTCAGCACTACATACACAATGAAGTATTGGACCAACAAAACCCACATGAAAAACTAAATAAAATTGATTCTTTCTCTCTCCCTCTCACTGTCCCTAACAAAATAATAATAATAATGTAAGCAAAATAACTTGCAGCTCCAAGGGGCTGCATGATTTACCAGAGGTCACCAGGTAGGCAGGATCCAGGCTCTCCTTCAGACATCCTGCTCGAAGTCATGTGCTAATATGGGGAGCTCTGCAGGCTTCACCTAGGCACACTCACCCTGGGTTCTGGGTTAAATGGAGGGAACAGCCCCAGTGGCTAAGAGCCAAGGGCAGTGTAATCCCCTCCTCCTGCTGGAGTGTGTTCTCTGGAGTCACTGGTGAGGGTCCCCTATGGGCACCGCCTACTTGCCACTCATTTCCCAGCAAGGCCCCCTGTGGCTGATACTTCTCTGCCAGTGTGGGTCTATGCCAAGAGGAAGGGGCGTAGAGGAGGTGGGGTGGGGGGAAGGAGATGTTCCTGATAAAAACAGAGCTGTAAAGGGACTCAAAAGCGCAGATGAAGTATTCATAAAGGAAAAGATGAATGAGGGAGTGCAAATGAGAACACAGAAGAAGTGTGTGGAACACAGGTGCTTCCTATGTACGGGGTCCTGGCCTTTTAGCAGAGCCGATCAGGATCCAGACAGGCGCTCACGTGCGCTCGCTCTCTCGCTCTCTCTCTCTCTCTCTCATGTGTGTGCGTGTGTGTGCATGCGCGCACGTGTGTCTCTGTGTATATGAGAGAATGCAGGAGTATATGACAGAGACACAGACAATACTGGTGAAAAGTCAAGGAGGATACAGAGAGAAAGGATGGAGGGAGAAATGAGAAAGAAGGGAGGGGGAAGAGAGTGAAAAACAGTGAGAGGAAGGAAGGCAAAGAGAGGCAGAGAGAAGAAAAAGGAAGTAACAGAGAGACAAAGGTCCACCCAGTACCAGAGTTTCAAAGTACCCTCCCCATAGTCACGGAAA
This sequence comes from Aplodontia rufa, assembly GCA_004027875.1. Classification (NCBI taxonomy): domain Eukaryota; kingdom Metazoa; phylum Chordata; class Mammalia; order Rodentia; family Aplodontiidae; genus Aplodontia; species Aplodontia rufa. The sequence continues at coordinate 11,542 of PVKS010000799.1, read as the reverse complement.
AAACCAAAACGTAGAAAGTAGAACAGCAGTGTCTCTCCTTAGGAAGTTCCCTTTCAGGAAAGTGCTGGAATGTTCTGATTGCTGGGTGCTGATCAGCATTCCCGGCCTCTAGTCTTGGCTAACTCCCATTCCTTCCTATTCCGGATTTGATAACCCCCTTCCCTCTTCTGGGGCTCTGTCTCTCCCACAGTGTTGAAGAAACTATGCTGTTGTGGGCACATGTCCACTGACCCAGTATGTCAGGCAAGTAGATAAAGTTCTTTGGTCCATGGAGGGCCTCTAGGAAGAGGTCACATGCTATTCTTGTCCCCAGGTGAGTGAGTCACATACAAACCAAGATCCAGATACCCTCAGATCAAAGGTCTGGGTTTCCTATCATGCCCACCCATAGTGGAGAGGCCTGGAGGACCTTCTGTGCAGACACAGAGGTGACCACACATCATGGCTCCTCCTTGGGCTGGAAAGAATACCAACCTTGGAGAGGGATGGCTATGAGCTCCCACCAGCCCATCATGGTTCTCTGCTATTCCCAGTCCCCATAGTCCACACTGCAGGTCTCCAAGGCGCCTTGAGCTTGGCTGCTCCACACTTAACCCTGTGAACTTCCTTCCAGGTCAGGCAGAATTCCAGGCCAGGTTCCAGCACAGCCCCTGTCTTGACTCTAGGAGAAACTTGAGCCAGGATCCTCACATCTGCTTTGGGTGGGGGAGCTTCCAGATTCCAGTCCCCTCCAGCCCAGTCAACTGTCCCCTAAGCAAGCCTAGCCCTTGGGCTTGAGAGTTCCAGCACTCTGAGGCTCTAGCCTGCAGCCCAGTCTCTGGACAGATCCAGCCCAGTGTGAATCCACACTCACCCGGGGAGGGTCTTACAAAGGCTCCTAGGGAAAAGGCCTTCCCCTGCCCCTGGTTCTGGTGGCTCACAGGCCCTTGGGTCGGTGTACCCAGCAGGCCTGCTATGCAGGTGTCTGAAACAGGTTCCAACCATAATTGCTTCTAATTCCTGGGATTCTTTTAAATCCTCTTAATCCAACCCTAATGCCGCACAGCCTCTTCCCACCTTTCTGCAACAGGCCCAGAGCCCTGGGGAATCCCTTCTCAGCCACCAGATGGGCCACCAGATCAAGAGGCCAAAGGAATGCCAGCTCCTGGAGCTCCTCGGCTTTTCCTTCCCAGCCTCACCCCCACATATTAGTTTCCTATGGCTGCTGAAACAAATGAGCAGAAACCGGTGGCTTAAAGCAAAAAAAGTGGGGCTGGAGCAGTGGCTCAGTGGTAGAGTGCTTGCCTGGCATGCCTGAGGACCAGATCTGAACCCTGCACCACTTCACAGCTAAGTGGAGGAAAAACCAGATGAAAAAATAAAATTGACTCACTCTCTTCTTAATAAAAGAAAAGAAAAAAAAGAATGATCCCCTCACAGTTCTAGAGACCAAAAGTCTGGAATCCAGTCTCAGCACCCTAACCCCAGCAGCTTCAGGGGATGGTCCACTCCTCACTAATTCCAGCTCCGGGGCTCCTGGCTTCCTTGTTTTGTGGCCACATCACTCCAATCTCTGACTCTATGGTCACAGTGCCCTTTCTTCTGTGTGCATCAGATCTGACTTCCTCTCATAAGGGTACATATGATTGCATTTAGGCCCTCCTAGACAGTCCAAGTTAATCTGCCTCTCTTGAAAGCCCTAATTTAATCACATCGGCTGATTTGCTGTGTTACAATCACAGGTTCTGGAGATAAAGATCTAGCCGTATCTGGGGGCACATTGTTTAACCTAACATGCCTGGTCACACTGAAACAGTGGCTTAGAGGAGATCTAAATCTCCCCCAACCCTAAGTCCATACTTTCTACCCCAGAGAGGGAGCCGCTCAGAGAAGCAACTGGTGGGGAAAAGGAGAAAGGAGAGAGAGGGTGACAAAGAGGAAGAGTACCCAAGTCCTGGCCTTGAGGGTTACCTTTCCCCTTGCTAGATTTGGAAGCTGGGTGGAGACAGTTGCCTTGTCTACAAAAGGGGAGGGGAACAATGTATACTGAGCTGTGCTGGTGCATGGGGCAGTACCTGGAACTGTGCCTGATTTATTAAGCACTCAATAAATTCTAGCTGGTACCTTGTTATCTGTAAGTGGGACTTGCTTATAACAGCCAGGCCACATAGGTGTGGAAAAGCCTAAACAGCACAGGTTCACGGAAGCCAAAGGGAAGAGAGCTTCTCCCTACCTGGCTTGATTTTTCACAACCACTCTGAGTTGGATGGTATTTTTATTCTACAGAGGAAGCAGAAAAGCTTGAAAGATGAAGTCCAGCATTCGGAGTTGATGCTTACCACATAGGCACACGTTGCCCCCAATTTCTCAGCTTCTCTGTAACTAAGCAGGCACGTGTGACCAGTGCTTGACAATCGACTATGAGCTTCTAAGTGGCATTAGCATGATAAGGCAGAGAAAACCCCCATGAGTCCCCTCAGCTCTTCCTTCACCTGTCCACCAACCATAGAGCTCGTAGACTGCAATGGCAACACTACAATATGGAAACACCCAGGTCTCCATGTCACTGTGGGAAGGGGCTGCTTGATCCACAGTGGATTCCACTCAAGTCAAAATAAAGCAAAGCAAAACTTATATACATTAAAAAACAACTGGTACACATTGAAACTGGTGATTTGGGGGTTGGTTTGTTACACAGCATCGCCTGTCCTTAAATGACCAAAAATCCTGGTCTTCTGGTGAGGCGTTTTTCCATCATTCTTTCTCAATCCAAACTTCTTGGAGTTGTCTCCACTTCCTCTCTTTACCCCTTGCCTCCCATTCACCTTTCTATATCTTTGGTCAGCCTTCTAACTCATTTCTGTGCTACATTCACCCTGTGATCACCATCTTGCCAAATCTAATTGATAGCATTAGATTGTTTTCATAATTGAATTCCCAAGGAATGTGACTCTGTTGATCTCTTTTCCTCCGTTGGTTACTCTATTAGAAAGTAACAGAAAGGGTTGGGGATTTAGCTCAGTGGCAGAGCGTTTGCCTAGCACGCACAAGGCCCCAAGTTCGATCCTCAGCCCCGGAAAAAAAAAAAAAAGTAACAGATGCCCAGGAGGCTGAGGTAGTGGGATCTCAAGTTCAAAGCCAGGCTCAGTAATTGAGTGAGGCCCTAAGCAATTTAGCAAAAAAATATATATATATATAAAAAGGTGAGTGGGTTTGTGGCCTAGAAGTTAAGCACTGCTGGGACCAATCCCTGGTATAAATAAATGATAGATAGATAGATAGATAAATAGATAACAGATAGATGATATAGATAGATGAAAGAAAAAGACAATTTGATCCAAATTGGCTTAAATAAAAATATGATTCATTATTTCATGTAGGAAAGGACCAGAGGGAGAGTGGACTCTGGGAATGGCTGCTTCCGTGGGTCATCAGTGTCATCAAAGACACCAGTTCTTCCCATTTCTCCTTTCTGTCACCCTTGGTGTGTTGACTTATCCCTAGACTGATTTTCCTTTTGGTCACAAGATAGCTGCAGCTATTCCAGATATCACATGTATTTGTAACAAAGTGCAGGGGTAAAATAGAACAATCTCATCCTCACCCCTGAGCTCAGAGGGAGGAAGCCTTTCCCAAAAGCCTTTAGAACTCTTCCCTGATCCTAATAGGCCTCTTTGGCAACCCAGAGTCCCTATAGCCATCTCCATGACAACTCCCCCTCCTGGTTCTTTTGCTTCTGTAACCACTCTTTTTTGGTGTCCTCTACTCAGGAGGTACGTTGAATTTTTATTTCCCTGAGTGTTTTATGCTGAGACTTCTTGCACTCTTCATCCCTTGCAATCTCATTCACGACTATGATTTTAATTTCCATGCACACATCCAGAAACCCCAATCTACACCTCCTGCTCTGACCTCTCCTGAGCTTCAGCCCCAACTGTAAAGCTGTCTCAAGGAATCCTCAGACTCAACATGTCTAAGGCAGTACTGATCTTGCCCTTCCCTTCCAACTCTCTGAGGCATTCTCCTCTTGAGGTTGTGGTGTGGGTTAGTGGGACCACCCTCCACTCTCAGCTACTTCTTCTACCACATCAGATTAGTCCTGAGACTGCAGCCTGAAACCTCAGACCCACCCTCACTGCCCTGGCTAGGGGTTCAGGCCTCACCTCCTGCCCAGTGCATCAATATCACCTCTGAAGTAGCTTCCCAACTCCAGTCTGGGAGTTCAATCCACCTTACACGCTGTTAGGATTTGGGTCTGGAATATGCCTCGGAAAGCATGATCCCCAATGTAGCAAGGTTCAGAAGTGGCGCTTTTAGGCAGTAACTAGGATGAACCTCATCAGTGGATTAACCCATTTGGTGGATTAATAGCTTGAATGGACTCCCAAGTGGAAACTATAGGCACAGGAAGTAGATCCTTGGGGGCATGGCCTTGGGACTCTATCTTGTCCCTGGCTTGCACCTCTCTCTTTCTCTCCACTTCCCAGCTGCCATGAGCTGAGCAGTTTTCCTCTGCCACCCCCTTCCGCCATGATGTTCTTCCTCATCTCAGACCCAGAGCAATGGAGTTGGCTAAGCAAGGACTGAGACCTTTGAAACCATGTGCCCCAAATAAACTTTTCTGTCTCTAAATTGTTCCTGTCCGGTGTTTTGGTCACAGTGATGAAAAGCTTACTAACACACCCACCTGCCAGAATGGGCTTTGCTAACCACAGGGTGTTGCATGCCTCTCCTTATCCACATCCCCCAGGTTCTGAAAACACTCCTGGGCCTTCCATGAGCCGTTCCTGCCTTTCCTGCACCTTCATCTCACCCCATTTCCCACTTGCTTGGCATTCCAACTTCCACGTGATGCCACCTGAGCCTTTGCTCTTCTGCTTCCACGGCCTGGAACATTCAGCAAACGTCTGTTTATTCTTTAAAACCCATCCTAGTCGTAGCCTCCTCCAGAAGGCTTCCCCGGTTTTCCTCTAGATAAAGTTAAGCAGCGCCTCTTCTGTGAAGCAGTTTCCTTTGGTCACTCAATAAACATTTACTGAGCACTTTCTGTGTTCCAGGTACTGGGGCCTGAGGAACAGGACAGACACCATCCCTGCTCTGCCGGAGGAAGAGGAAAACAAAACATGTGTGAGACTGTCCAACAAGAGCAAGGGACATAATGAGGGGAAAGACTTCAGGGAAGACTCAGAGGCATCTGAAGGAGAAGCAGGAGCTTGTCCCACACAGAGAAGGCAGGCATTGGGCACAGGGATCAGCATGTGGCAAAGCCTCCGCGTGGGAAAGAAGGTGGCTCAGCTGAAAAATACCCAGAGGGCAAGGCCAAACCTTGTTCATACTTCCCTTGTTGGGCTCCCTGTACCGGGTTCACCCGGAAATCTCCCCTACCAGGAACAAACCCTAAAGCGCAGGCTCCACATCCGACTCACTTCTGCCTCTTACTTACTGCAGGGCCAGCACCCAGGGGAAACGCACAGGGCTTTTGTTGAAGGAAGGAAAACCATGGATGTGACAAAGGCATTGGGTAACCCTGGGAGGTTCTCTCAGCCATCCAGGGCAGAAGTCCCCTGGAGGCCAGCTGAACCCCATCACAACTCTGCCCAGCAAAACACAGTAGCTCTTAGTGCCCACTGATGATGAATCAGATAAAAGGAAACTGTGCAAAAAGGAGACCTTGCCCAGGACTCCTGAGAAGTGAGGTTCCCAGGCTTCCAGGAAGGCAGCACCCCAGGCTAAGCATAGCCCAGCCCTGCAGGAAGGAAAGTGTGGAAACTGTGCCTGCCACACTGCCACCTCTGGTGCTATCCCAGCTGAGTGCTAGCAGGCAGGAGGGCCCAGAGGTACTGAATCTACACTGCTATCATACTGCATGTGCCTGGGTGTCTTCCCAGAAGGTTGGGACTCCTGGCCAAAGCAGTTTATGGGAACATCTGGAGAATGGAGAACAAAAGATCTGGATTACACAGGTCCTTGAACAACAGGTTGAAAAATTACTGAGAGCTGGTGGGACTGCAAACTGGTTCAGCCACTATGGAAAGCTGTATGGAGAATCCTCAAAAAATTAAGGATGGAACCATCTTATGACCCAGCTATCCTACTCCTGGGAATCTTCCCAAAAGACTTAGAATCAGCATATTATAGCGATATGGCTACATCAATGTTTTTAGCAGCTCAATTTACTATAGCTAGGTTATGGAACCAACCCAGACGCCCCTCACTTGACGAGTGGATACAAAAGCTTTGGTACATATATACTATGGAATACTACTCAGCCATTAGAGATGATATTATGGCTTTTGAAATCAAACGGATGGAGATGGATAGAATTATGCTTAGTGAAGTCTCCCAATCTCAGAGACTCAAGGGCCGAATGGTTTCTCTCATCTGTTGATGCGAGCATATATGGGGAAGCAGTATGGCAGACAGCTAACCTAACAAAACTGCAAATTGAATGACTTTCAGAGTATTAGGGGGATGGCTCTATAGGATACTTGGAGGTGTAGGGAGGGGGAGGGGTGAGGGTATATGAAGAACTCATAGGAGTCTGGAGATTGGGAAGATGGGGGAACCATCCCAGAAGCCGATGTCATTCTTCCACGAACTACCCATTTAATGCATGAGTTCTTCTGGGGGAAACTCTAATAGGTAAATTCCAAGGTGGTTATCCATGATCTGGTTTTTCCCCTCGATAAGAAAGTTTATATCCATTGAGTGCTAATGTTTTCATAATGTTTCCCCCTCATCTGTATTTCTATATTCTTCTAATAAAAAAATGCGAAAAGAAAAATTACAGAGAACCACTCAGGACAAGGACATCCTAAGAAGAGGATGATGTGGAGTGGGGGAGGGCACAAATAACCTGCTGAATCCAGACACCCAGCCCCTTTGCATTTCCTTACAATCTCTCTCATGATCTCTTTGGGGACTTAGGGTAGACTCAGTGCATACGGGTACCAAAGAGTATAAAAAACACAATTCTCCACCCTGGCTGGCAGGCTAAATGGCAGCCTAAGGCTGACTCCTCTTCATCTGACCTTTCTTTATCTGGTATCTGACCTTTCCAAATTATCTGCTGCTCCCCTATCTCCGCACAAGTAAATGAAAGGTTTTCTGTTTCTCCATCGACCTCACCTCTCACCTACCCACCAGCAGGGCTGAGGAGTAATGGAGGTGGTTTTAAGGGGAAAAGTGACTAATCAGGAAGAGATGAGTCCCCAGGACTCCCTGGGGTCCAGAGCCTTGGTGAGGAGGGACCATGGCAAGTGCTCTCTTTCCCTGCTTCTCCTTCCGGTGATGCTGCACCAAGAAGGACTGTGCTTGGGCAGGGCGTGTGGAGGTCTGCAGAGGGCTGGACTCTAAAGGCTGAAAGACTTGGTTACTCCTGGTTCCTAAACTAGCTTGCTGTTTGTTTGTTTTTTGTACCAGGAATTGAACCCACGGGTGTTTAACTACTGAGCCACATCCCCCAGCCCATTTTTACTTTTTATTTTGAGACAGGGTCTCACTAAATTTGCTGAGGCTGGCTTTGAATTTGTGATCCTCCCGCCTCAAGCTGCTGTGATTACAGGGACACACCACTGTGCCCAGCCCTGGTTACTAAACTTTCCACTGTAATATGGGCTCCCATGTGGGGCACAATGTCTCTCCCCATGAACCACAGTCCTCCGAATTTGAAGTATGTGGGAACCTGCGTCTCTCCCCACCAGATTTCTCAGCAAGGGAGTGACCAGTCCTTCCAGTGTTCCCATCCTCCCTCCTGATTGTGACTGTCAGCACATTGTCCCCTCCCCACAGATATGCAAGTCCTAATCCCTAGTCCCTGTGGATGCTACCTTATACAGAAAGAGGGGAGGCACTTTACAGGTGAGATTAATATTTTGGGATAATACTTAATGCAATCACTTAATTCTGGAAAGTGCACATATACATTTATATCTGTAATAGGAGGAAATACAGAAGAGTCAAGAGTCCAGGGTGTGGGCAATGAGGGGGTGAATCTCATCAGGATTCACTAGGATTCATTCATCAAGATTCATTAGGATCAGGAGTATATCATGCTTTCACTACATACGCATTTATGATTGTACAACAACACAACTCCTTAATAAAATAATAAAAAGAATTTGGGGATGGGAAGATTATCCTGGATTATCTTCTGGGTGGACCCTAACTGCCTTCCTAAGAGTCCTTAGAAGAGGGAGGCAGAGCTCAAGCTGCAGCTCAGGGCTTGCTTAGCATGCTTAAGGCCCCGGCTTCAGTCTTCAGCACTTCCCCACAAAGAAAAGAGGCAGAGGAAGATTTGACAAAGGAAGGCCGTGTGAGTACAAAGGCAGAGGCTGTGGCCACCAGCCAAGGAATGCTGTAGACACCAGAGGCAGGAAGAGGGACTATCCCCTAGAACTTCCAGAGGGCACATTACCTGCCACCACCCTGATTTCAGCCTAGTAATACTGATTTTGGAATTCTGGCTTCCAGAACTTTCAGAGAATAAATGTCTGTTGTTTGAAGTCCCCCAGCTCGTGACAATATATTACAGGAGCCACAGAAAACGAATTCAGTGAGTGAACTCAGAGAATGCATTTCTCTTTATTCATTCAACCAACGTCTACCAAGTGCATTCTAGATGTCAGGCTCAGACAGAGAAAGGCAGGCCTTGCCCCAGGGAGCCACAGTTGTCACATGATAATCCAGAAGAATTGTGCTCCAAATAATCACAGGTAAGAAGAGAAGAGAGAATGGTAGACTTTAAAGAAACACAAGGACAGTCATAAAACAGTGGCAATTTCTGCACGAATTGTATATAGGTACGCTTGTGAGCACAGGAGTCACCTGCAGGGAAATCCAAGTTGGCTGGATTCCAGCTGCACCCAGAGAGCCGCAGGTGCCGGTGCTGGTAGGGTGGTTTGAGGGAGCTGGTGGGAAATCCCAGCTCATAGCATTTCTTTCCCTTCGGGGGCTGCAGGCTCCCACAGAGGCAGGCCCTCAGAAATGGCCTTGACCTCAGGAAAGATCCCTGATGGAAAGGGCCTGAAAGACTGGCTTCTCCACATTAGCACTGGATGCATGTAAATTTACACCTTGCTTCAGGGCTGGATCATGACTCTAGGTGATGGCTTGCTTCAGATGAGTAAAAACACTTCAGACTTGTGAGTCACCATGCTCTGGCAAACAGCGTGTCTACCTACATGTCAGCTGGCTGGCCCCATAGGGAGGGCAGTGACCTCAAGGAACCACCCTGTGTGGTGCATTCCAACCTAGGCCATCCCAAGCTCAGTAAGCTTCTAGCACCACCCTGGCATTACCCAATACCTGAATCTGCAAAATATCTGCTGATCTTCTTGGCCACAGGACTCTCTCTGAACCCTGTGGAGGAGGAGTCGGGCTGGGCAGGGCTGGGCAAGGTGAGGCAGACCAGGATTGTCCTCCTCCAACTCCTCCCTCACCCTATGACCATGGAGAGCCCCACCCTCCTGGGGCTCCTGCTACTTACAGGCTTAACAATAAGACCCCATCCTCGGCTGTGGGAAAAGAGGAACACTGTTACACTGCTGGTGGGACTGCAAACTGGTTCAGCCATTATGGAAAGCAGTGTGGAGAATCCTCAAAAAATTAGGTCTGGAACCATTTTATGACCCAGCTATCCCACTCCTGGATGTTTTCCCAAAAGAGTTAGAATCAGCATATTGTAGTGATGTGGCTTCATCAATGTTTATAGCAGCTCAATTTACTATAGCTAGATCATGGAACCAACCCAGATGCCCCTCACTCGATGAGTGAATACAAAAACTTTGGTACATATATACAGTGCAATACTACTCAGCCATTAGAGAAGATGATATTATGGCTTTTTCAGCCCAATGGATGGAGATGGAAAGAATTATGCTCAGTGAAGTATCCCAGTCTCAGAGACTCAAGGGCCAAATGGTTTCTCTCATCTGTGGAAGCTAGAATACATGGGGAAGCAGTATGTTAGATGGCTAAGCTAACAATAACTTCAAATTGTATGATTCTTAATGCAACAGGGGGATGACTCCCTAGGATACTTGGAGGCATAGGGTGGGGGACAGGGTGCGGGGAGGGCTTAGGAAGAACACCTAGGAGACTGGAGGGTGGGAATATGGGGGAATCATCTCAGAAGGAGATCTCTGACCTCCACAAGATATCCATTTAACTCAGGAGTTCTTCTGGGGGAGACAGCAACATGGGGAACCCAAGCTGGGCATCCATGACATGGCATTAGCCCTGGATAACTAAGTATTTATTCATTTGTTCTTGAATGTTTGATAATGTTTCCCCCTCAATTGTAACTCCATATCCATCTAATAAAAAAAAAAAAAGACCCCATCCTCCTTTGAGGATGAAATGAGACAACAGATGGAAATACACTTTCAAAAGCCTTAGGTACTAAGCCAAGGTCAAGGGTGTTTTTAATTATTACCATTACTTTGTTGCTTCTGGAAGCAATGAATTCTACATTGTCTTTGCAGGGAACAAAGAAATCTTCCTCCAAATGGTGTTTCAGTAGCTACAACTGTGTGTCAGCTGACTCCCCCTCGCTTCTCTCCATCAACCATCCTGATCTTGTAGCCCCAAGGAGGTTTCAAGAGCAGAGTAGTAAAGATTAACCCTACCCAGAAATAGGTCTGGCCTTTGGTCTTGGCTCCTGGGAGGTGTCTCTAAGCCCTGGGAATATCCCGCCTCCATAAGAGTGCATTTGTCTGCTTGGGGGGCATTGAACCACACTGGATAGTCAAAAAATGTGATTTATAGTGAAGGTTTGAGCCATGTGGTATCAGCTCCACTACCAGAAGAGCTTGAGGTTAAAGGTCAGCCTTATGGGTTGTCCACTCTCTCTACCTATCCAAGCCTCAGTTAAAACTCTGGACACCGAAGCTCGGTGAGCCTCTGTGGGTGGCAACAATTTATGCCTGTGTCATACATCATTGCCAGGAAAAGCTGGAACTACCTGTGACTTACCTGGGAGAGGACTCCGTAAGCTTCACTTGGAATATTCTGATACATGTTATAATAAACCTAACAGCTTTTGGCAAATTTTGTTAGTCTTTCTAGTGATTTATCAACCCTATCAGTGGTCTTGGGCCCTCAGAATTCACAAGTGGCATCGGAAATAAGGTTGGTCTTGGGGATGCCTCTATACTCTAGTGTTTTTAACTTTCTTTGTGCCACGGACTTCCTTGGAGTCTGATGGGCCTCTGGATCTTTTCTGAGTATGATGAGGTTTTTTGTTTGTTTTAAAGAATCAAATTTATTTAGTTTTTCATGTGGCTTTTGCTGTTCTGACACTTAGTTGTGTATGTGGTGCTGGGCTTTGAACCCGGGTCCTTACACGTGCCAGGCAAACGCTGTAACTGTAACTGCTGAGCCACCACTCCAGCCTAAGGATAATGTTTTGAAATGTGTAAAATAAAATATACAGAACTCAAAGAAAACCAGTAATTGTGATGAAATGTAAATATCCAAACATATGTTTCTTTATTAACATTAGTTAACGTATTAATATCTACCGTAATTGTGAAACAGTGATAAGCCAGTATTTGAAGATATG